>SJYT01070689.1:4000-94194 GCA_006410635.1 Cephalophus harveyi | reverse complement strand
GCCATTATGTGATCATTAAAAAGGATTTAAAAGAAATATATTAATTAATATAGAAATGCATTCACTATATGATAAAGAGAGAAAAGCAAACTTTAAAACTGTGAAATGATAATTTCCTTCTAAGGGAAAAATGTATATAGTTGAGCAAAAGAAAATATTTAGAAGGACAAGATTATTTATGGATAAAGTACAGATGATTTTCAATTCCACTATTCTTACATTTTCTAATTTTTTGGGGGTAAACTATCATTTGTATTATATAAAAATCTTCAAAAAGGTTCTTGAATAAATACATTCATACACAGCTTTATTATTAGATTCTTTGGCTATTAAGAAAGATCCACGGTTTTTATCAGTAACAAACATATATTCTATAATGCAGATTCTGACTGACTCCTGTCCCAGCCTGCAGTTGAGGCGTGGCTGGGGTTACATGTTTCAGATGCCTTTCCAGCACTCCGAGTGACAGGCTAGTTCCCAGGAACAACAGTCAGCTGACATCTGGAAAGGGTCTGACACTTACGGATCTGGTTGCTTCTAGTTGCAGACCATCACAGATGAGGTTAGATTCATATGCTTGTCTTTTTCTCTGCCAAAAGAAATTGGAAATGTGTTAGGCCTTCAGTTTTACCAAAGGGGGGAGAAAAAAACCAATGTGTTTTTTAATTAAAAAAAAAAAAAATCAAACCAATTTGAACTGAATGAAGAGACACATTTGCTCAAAACAGCACAGAAGCAACGGAGACGTGTGGGTTGAGATTCCTCAGAGGCAATGCTGGGGAGAATAACTGGATTCTCTTGGGACTCTGGAGGACCCTTGGTTGTCCTGTAGGTTTCTTGCCACTTGAGGTACATAAAAGTCTCCAGCTTTGGCACAATTTCAAAGACTTTTTTTTGGCTTATGGGAGATTGTATACATCAGTGGAGTTTTTGGAGTCCCACTTACCCATGGAATATACCAGAGTTACAGTCCAGATCTGACATTCTAGATTCTTATAATTTTGTTTCTACATCAGACATTGAAATAGTTTGGTTTGGGATGTATATATTTCATCTTTGCATGCCTTGACCAATTTTAATAAAACAACACACAATTTTGGTAAAATGTAAGAAATTTTTCTCTTTGTAAGATTGAAATGTTAGTGAAGCTATAAAACAAACACCTAAATCTACAAAATGAACTGATAATATATCTGACCATGTTACAGAGCCATTTATACAAACCACATGGTGAAACATATCTCAACTAAGACGTTAAAAACAGAGGAAGTAAAGGAAGAATATATTTCTGAAAAACAAAAACAAAACCACATAAAATATAAACTAGAATTTCCATCGTTAGTAATCACAGGAGGTGAACTGGACCAATTCTCCCACTGAAGACAACTAAAAATGCTGCATTAAAATCAGTTTTTAGCTTCAGCAGTTAACAGGATAGAGAGGAATTACTGGGCCAATGTTCTGTATCTAGTGGGTTGGGCAGTCAGGCCACTGTGCCCATGGAGCACGGGTCATGCTTCGCCCACTGTGGACGGGCAGAGAGGGAGCTCAGCTGCTGCGCCACACGGTGCCTGGAACATAAAAAGCACCTAATAAATGTAAAGTGGATGCTGCACGTAAGAAGGTCCGAGGTGAACAAATACACCTGGCATTTGACTTTTGTGAGCGCCAGTGGAATCCCTAATATATTTTGTAGAAGTATGAGAAACAGAATATTGCTTTATTTTCATATATTTAATAAAGTTATATAGTAATAATACTTACCGTACCAGACAATGTTCTAAGAGCTTTAAAAATATAACACGTTTGTTACAGCCTGAGCACAAAATAGTCACTCAGAGAAAAACAGCAAGTGCTATAAACAAATAAGCCAAACTTACCTAGGAAAGTCCAGTGAGATGAGAGCTAGGGGGTAAGATGGGGGTGTGGAGGTACAGCTTTCCCATTGTTCCCAGCAGGCGGCTGCCCCCTCTGCCCGCCTCCCACCCCCTATCTTTGCAATGCATTTTGCTAGGATTTTCAGTCTTCTCTACTCCTCATTCACCATCTGCCCAGCTCAACTGGGAAGGTGGTTCAGACCCACTCTGCTTGGTACCCAAGTAGTATTTCTTTACCTTAGACTCAAACCCTCATACTTCAATTCTTGCATGGCAGCCCAAGCATTGTTCCAGATGGAGTCTTTCTTTACTATTGTGTAAAAGCATTTCTGATCTTTCCAGCCTACCTGACAAGAGTACTCATCAGGAGTACATGCCCAATACATGTTTGTTGAAAGAATATACTCAACAAACCTTAATTTGTTCTACAAACATTTCCTGAGAGCACTCTTCAAAGTGACGAAGATTCAAAGAAGAATTTGAAAGGGTCTGCTGCAGAGGATCTACAAACTCAGCATCCAGGGATCTAGGACTCTGTCCAATACAAAAGGACTGGAACACTCATTCATGGGTCTAAAGCACTGTAATGGACAGTCGTCATTCTATATGGCCACTCAGCATTTCCACTCCTGCCAGAGCCCACGTCCCCTACAGCAAATAAAAACAGACACACCTATTCCTTGTCTCCCATGAGTTCAGCTGCTGGCAAGTGAGTAGCTATTAAGCAGACCACTTAAGACTCTAATTAGAAGCTGGAGATGCAAAGAAGTCAGGCTAAGCAGAACTCCTCCTGGGGTGGCTGGGAGAGTGAGAACCAGTGACAGCAGTGGCAGAGGTCTCAGCAGGAGCTTTCGGGGAGCACTCCTGGTCAGAAGTGACCAGAAGCAGTTCTGGACCCTGGGGAACAACCTTGCTTTGTCCCAGACCAGCTGTGAAATGGAATTTGGAGCGCTGCCTCTGGCTGCCTCGTCTCCAGGTTTTGTTTGTTCGAGTCTTCAAATGAATCTGTGAGCCCCCTAATATTCTTTACTAATAGACTCTTTGTTTCTTTGTCTGCTTAATTTAGAGCTAATTTCTGTTACTTGCCCGCAAAAATCCTCATAGAGTAATAATGATGAACTAGGAAAAACCTGTTAGCTTAAAACCAAAATCACTGTGCAGTATAGGGAGGGGTGTTCTGTGCAGACCGGACACTGACTCTTTCTGGGGAGATGCCTCAACCTGAGCTTGTACAAATGGTGACCCAGCTTGTCCCACTAGAGGTCAGAAGTACAATTCAACTGTCTTCTGTCTCCTCAAGGAGTCAGGCAGCAATAATTTCAGTTAGGATGTGAAAGCTCAGACTCAAGGCTTTTAGCTCACATGGGCAAATGTCCTTCTAGTTAGATGACTAGGTTGTCATTCAGTCGCTCAGCCGTGTCTGACTCCTTGCAACCCCATGGACTGCAGCACTCCAGGCTTCCCTGTTCTTCACAATCTCCCAGAGTTTGCTCGGACTCATGTCCATTGAGTCAGTGATGCCATCCAACCACCTCATCCTCTGTCGTCCCTTCTCCTGCCCTCAATCTTTCCCAGCTTTTCCAGTGAGTCAGCTCTTCCCATCAGGTGGCTCAAGTACTGGAGCTTCAGCATCAGTCCTTCCAAAGAATATTCAGGATTGATTTCCTTTAGGGATGACTGGTTTGATCTCCTTGCAGTCCAAGGGGTTCTCAAGAGTCTTCTCCAGCAACACAGCTTCTAGAAGGCTAGGAGAATAAGTTAAAAGGGCAACTTCTCCCATGGATTAATGGGTGTGTGAACAATGAAGTGATGGTAATAAGAAACCACATACTTGTGTTAACTGGTCTCATAAAATTCCACGGTTCCCATCAAAAGCATACCATGATGCACAACTATCTCCTTCCTGGCCCCCCTCCTCCATTGGGGAGTGGCTCTAAACTTTGAAGGTGCGCCTTGCATTTGATACTTCACTCCCGGACTCTTCAAGTGCTGTGGTCTCCTTCCTCAGACAAATGCAGCCACTCACAAAAGGTCCTGTGCATGCCGCCTCTCTCAGGAGGACACCATCTTTCTCCTGGGTATCACACGTCTTTTTCCTATTTTTCCTGAGTTCGCTTTGGCAATATCTTCTCTTCTTTTCAGTCCTTTATCTTCATTGCTCTTATTCAGCAAACAAATACCTTAAATGTTTCCTTTCTTAAAGAATATGAAATCCTGCCTCAGGCCTGGCTGCTCCTTGGGTATCATTCCTGTCCCTAGGGATGTCTGTCTTTTAATCTTGATATCCTTAGCACTTAGAATGGGCCTAATGTGGAAGAAACAAGCAATAGATGTCTGATGAAAGAAGGAATGAGTGGATGGCTACCGGTTTTGTGGGAACTGACTGAGGAATGTAGTGTAGCAACGAGGTGCCTCTTTCCTGAGCTCCCCTTCCCCCACAGTGCTCCAAGAACTTTTACTTATGGGCATAACAGGACATGATGGAAAAAGAGAGATATAGTTTAATTCTGGAACATGCTAGCACCAAATAGCTCCAGGGTACTTAGAGCAGGAAGACATCTCTTGATCCCCTGGGAGTCTGAATTACCAGATGACAAAAAGGGGCCAGTTCAGAGAGCCTGCAAAGAACTAGCCCCACGAGAGGGCAGCTGCATCATCACACGTACCAAACACAAACTACCCCTGCCTTGGCTGTATCCGCTGGATCAGCCGTGACCGTGACAAGCGGCATGGTGCAAACTAGACATGGTTAGATTCCAAGTCAAAGTTTAAATCCTGGTCCTGCCATTTGCTAGCTCTGTGACGCTGGGCAAATAAACTCTGCAAGTACCAGTGGCTTCATCTCGAAGGTGGTGTAAGAAATAGCTTCATAAGTATAAACTCCTCAACATAAGGCCTGACACATAATAAGCCCATAATAAGACATGTTAACCATTGTTATCTCCTTTCTCTGTCTTCAAATATGCTCAGCCTCCCTTATTCCTTAAAAAATATAAAAAAGTCCTCTCTACCTTGTAAGCCTCAGAGGCTCACCTCTTTTATTTAATGTCAAACATCATAACAAAAATAAGCAACCCTAATCATTTAGCTTCCACAATGTGCACCCAGTGACATCTTAATCCCTCCAATGGGATGCCAATGACATTATTTTACCAGAACTCCAGGAACTGGATCTTAAATCTGAGTCATTTAGCTCACTCTCCTCTTGACTCTTTCTACACTATACAGTCCTGGTCCTCAGGACCTTCTCTGATATATAATGGATGTATATATCCTTCTGGACTTCCCTGGTGGCTCAGTCAGTAAAAGCGTCTGCCTATGATGCAGGAGACCCAGGTTCAATCCCTGGGTCAGGAAGATCCCCCTGGAGAAGGAAATGGCAACCCACCCCAGTACTTTTGCCTGGAAAATCTCATGAATGGACGGAGGAGCCTGGTAGGCTACAGTCCATGGGGTCACAAAAAGTCAAACAGGACTTAGTGACTTCACTTTCATATATCCTTTTCATTCTCTGAAGAAAGAATTAATATTGTTAAAATGGTCATACTACTTAAAGTAACCTACAGATTGAATGCACTCTCTATCAAAATACCCATGACATTTTTCACAGAACAAATAATTCTGAAATTTATACGGAAGCACAAATGACCCAGAGTTGCCAAAGCAATCCTGGGAGAAAAGAACAAGACTGGAGGTTTAACCCTTCTAGACTTCAAACTATACTACAAAACTACACTAAAAAAAAAACCAAAAACAACAACAACAACAACAACAAGGTATTGGCTCAGAACAGACACTCATATCAATGGAACAGAATCGACAGCCCAGAAATAAACCCACTTGTTTATGGTCAATTAATCTATGATAAAGGAGGCAGAAATATACAATGGAGAAGAGAGTGTCTTCAATAAGTGGTGCTGGAGAAGCTGGACAGCTACATGCAAAACAATGAAATTAGAACATTCCTTCGTACCATATACAAAAATAAAAACTTAAAATGGTTTATAGATTAATTTAAAGACCTAAATATAAGATATGACATCCTAAAACTCCTAGAAGAAAATACAAGCAAAACATTCTCAGACATAAATTATAGCAATATTTTCTTAGCTAAGTCTCCCAAGGAAAAAGAAATAAAAGCAAAAATAAACAAATAGGACCTAGTCAAACTTAAACTCTGAACGCAAAGGACACCATCAATGAAAGGAAAAGACAACGAAAAGAAAATGGGAAGAGAGATTTGCAAGTGATGAGGCCAAAAAGGGGCTAATAACTAAAATATGTAAACAGTTCACATAACTCAATATATTTTTAAAAAATGCTGCTTTAAAAATGGGCAGACATTTTTGCAAAAAAGAAGACATACAGATGACTAACAGGCACATGAAAAGATGCTCAACACCATTAATTATTAGACAAATGCAAATCAAAACCATAATGAGAAGGTCTTCCTGGTGGTTCAGTGGCTAAGGCTCCACATTCCCAATGGAGGGGGCTCAGGTTCAATAACTGGTTGGGGAACTAGATCCCACATGCCACAACTAAGAGGTTGCATGCCACGACTAAAGACCCTGCATGCCACAACAGACTGAAGATCCCACGTGCCATAACTAAGAGCTGGCACAGCCAAATAAACAAATAAAAATATTTTTAAAAACACAATGATATATTGCCTCACAGCTGTACGAGTGGCTAATATTAAAAAGTCAACAAGTAACAAATGCTGTCAAGAATGTGGAGAAAAGGAAATTCCTGTACACTGCTGATTGGAATGTAAATTGGTGCAGCCATTAGTGAAGCCAGTATGGAGTTTTCTCAAAAAGCTAAAATACAATTACCATGTTATCCAGCAATTCCACTCCTGGGTATATACTGGAAAAAACAAAAACTCTAATTTGAAAAGATACATGCATCCCAACGTTCATAGCAGTACTATATACAAGAGCCAAGATGTGGACACAATCCAATGATTGTCTTAAGATGTGATACACACACACTTGTGAGCTCAGGCACACACACACACACGCACACACGCACACACAGTGGAATGCTACTTAGGTGTAAAAGAAAGACATATTTCCATTTGCAACAACAAGGATAGACCCAGAAATTATTAAGCATAGTGAAATAAGTCACACAGAGAAAGACAAATACTATATAATACCATTTATATGAGGAATCTAAACTATAATATAAGTGAATACATATACAAAACAAACTATTTATTCACAAACTGTTGAATGTTTTCAGTTCAGGTCAGTTCAGTTCAGTCACTCAGTCGTGTCCGACTCTTTGCGACCCCATGAATCGCAGCACGCCAGGCCTCCCTGTCCATCACCAACTCCCGGAGTTCACTCAGACTCACGGCCATCGAGTCAGTGATGCCATCCAGCCATCTCATCCTCGGTCGTCCCCTTCTCCTCCTGCCCCCAATCCCTCCCAGTATGAGTCTTCTCCAGTGAGTCAACTCTTTGCATGAAGTGGCCAAAGTACTGGAGCTTCAGCTTCAGCATCATTCCCTCCAAAGAAATCCCAGGGCTGATCTCCTTTAAATGTTTTAGTTGTTTCTAATTTTTCACAACTATGAAAATTCTTGTAGAATAAGTTTTGTGTATCCTCCTCAGAATAAAGTCCTGGATGCAGAATTGTTGAAAAGTGCATGCAACTTTGACTTCTTTAATAGATATTGCTGTACTGCCATTGAAAAAAAGTTATACTATAGCGCATCCAATTTTAGTTCTTATTTGGTTCTTTACAAAGACCTTCTAAGATATTTACCTGATATCTCTTGATAATTGGCAGATCTTGGAGTTGGTTTATAATGCCCTCTGTTTTATTACTAACTATAAATACTTAAATAGTTGAACCAAGGAAAGGGCATTTTTATTTGCTTAAAAATGTTAATATATCACCTTGGTGTTACTTTAATAAGACAGTTCTTGTTATTTCCCTTTGGCATGGCAGTTCACAAAGAACTAGTGGAATATTTTAAAAATTGATCAAACCAGTTTTCTTGGTTTGTCAGGTAGCTAAAGTAAATTAGCATATGTGCTATATTTGTCAAACAGGAATATATCAGGAAAAGACTGCTTACTTAAGAAAAGATTGCTTAAATCTATTTAATATGAGATCATCATCTTTACTGCTATGTAGACTTTACACTTGGATAAGTAACTGTGTTCCTGATATTTAAAAAAAATTAGGGTAGAGCTGTCTTCCATGTTAAAAATGAAAGAAAATTAATATTGCATATTGAATGACATACTCATTGCTCAATAAATATTTGCTGAATAAATGAGTATCTAAGGCCACACAATTTTTAACTAAAAATTATCTATGTACCTTATTGGAAACCTTACAGGTAAGAACCTAAACCTATGTTTATTGTCTATGATGTGTATTTAGCAGCACAAAATGACTAAACCAGACTCACTGGCTCTGAAAAAATCCCAGTCACATACTAGATTATGTTCTAAGTTCCTCCGTCTCTAGGAGAGTAAATTCACTGGCACTGTATGGATCTGTCTCTTTTCAACCTACTTCTAGCAAAGCCAAAGAGACGGGTCTCCCGCATTGGAGGCAGACGCTTTAACCTCTGAGCCACCAGGGAAGCCCTTGAGGATCTATGGACATCACAAAAAGAGGCAGATGATTCTGCTACTGTCAGTGGAGAATGGTACTTGGGGTTCAAAGTAGAGAAGGACAAGAACACTTATCCTACCCCAGAAACTGAAATTTTATTCATACCTCTTATGGGAGGTTAATAAAGCTGTCAGAGAAATAAAGAATAAAGCAATCGAAATCACAAAGGACAGACTGGCGTAATTAAGGCAGCTTTCCGTCCCCTAAGCACCTGAGATTGCACATCATTTGGCTTAATAAAGTCATTGTTGGGAAGGACTTGCTTGTGAATTATACAGTAATAAGACTGATTTTAAACACCAATTTCTGCCATTTTCTTTATGTTGCTCCGCTTTTATGCATAAAAAGCAGGGGTTGCAATGTCTAAGAAGATTGCTAAATACATTCTGATGATAATATATCAGCATAAATCAGTTGAGATTAATGAAATAGATTTGTTTTAAATATTCTTCCAGCTTTGTTAGGCAAAATACTGACGCTGCTGTCACTGTGCTTTTCAACTTGCCAATCTTTGTTATGCCTATGAAGTTGGGTAAGAAGTAAACCAAAGATACTTAATTTGTGCAAAAATATTTCTTTCTAATTACTCAAAGTGCTTCTTACTTGGCAAGGTCTGGTAAGCAAGAATAAATTATTTAATTGGGACTTAAATTCACGTGTTGTTGATAAAATATTGAATGTCAGTGGACTGATTTAGTAGGTTACATATGTTCAGGAGGAGATAGAAAACAGACAAGCATCCTAAATGAAAAGCATAGAAAGGAAGTGAATATGTAGCTGAAGCTTATTTCCAACTTTTCTTTTTGAATTAGCATTTTTGGTATAATTACGAAAATAAATGGTAACATAAATTTTTCAAGAAGGAAAAAAAATCACCTGTTATCAATCCACTGCTAGGATAACCACTGTAAACACTTCAGGGCAGTGTTTTCTACCTGCTTATATGAACAACCTGAAGCGCCCTAGTTAAAATGCAGATTCTAGGGCCTCTCTTTACATTTTGGCTCAGTATGTACAGGATGGGCCTGGATAATCTAGTTTTAACATGCAAAGCAGACTACTCTTATCATTGGACAAGTTTAAGATTTACTATTTTCTTTTTTTTCCCCAAACTTTAAACTTTTTATTGTGTATTGAGGTTTAGCCCATTAACAATGTTATAGTTTTGGGTGAACAGTGAAGGAACTCAGCCATACATATACATGTATCCATTCTCTCCCAAACCCCATCCCATCCAGGCTGGCATATAACAATGAACAGAGTTCCATGTGCTATACAATAGGTCCTCGTTGGTTATCCATTTTAAATACAGCAGTGTGTATGTGACCTTCCCAAAGTCCCTAACTATCCCTTCCCTCCCACCAACCATAAGTTTTTTAGGATATACTATTTTCTTAGAGCATATCTTTCCTGTGCACATAAGCAAGCTTTTCTTTTATGACTATTTATTTTCTTCATGCCTGTTCTGTTTGAGAATTTGGTAGAGTTGATGTTGCCCAGCTGTCTATCCTTTTACAGAAAGTGAGACACAAGTACCTGTTGGTCTAGGGCAAATGACAGCTTCTTCATTCAAAACTAACTCAGAAGGACTAATCTGGAAAAGGATTTTTCTCTTCTCCACCTCTTTCTGAGATGAAGTGGAATAAACAGATTTTACTTTTCAGAATTTCACTGTCCTCTGCATTTGTCTGTTTTCAAGGATTGGGCCCAAGGACACGTCCTGTTTTGGAAATACGAAGCAAGATTTGGATTCATTTCTCTTGTGCTGAGTATGCAAAAATAAAACCAAATACGCTTATACCAGCAACACATCTTGTAGCTGTAATTTGAAACTGCTGATTCTAATTTAATTTATTCCTTTTAACCTACAATCTTAGTTTAAGCAAGTAGAGTGTAAAGAAAGGAGATAAAAATATAAAGAACTTCCTGCTTTAGTTTAAAATATTAAGGAGTTAAAGCCAAACCTGATTTCACATCCAAAAACAAAAGACAGAACACCTACCAAAAGCTATCTGAGGAGGTGAAACCACCCAACAGGAGTTGTCACCATCACTTAACCCAGTGTAATATTTCTCATGGACTATTTGTGGCAAAAGTGTCATTTTTAGGAAATTTTTTATACTATTCTGATTCTTCATAATCCCCTTCTGCCATCCCTTTATTTCTTCAATTTGGAGAATACAAGTCGATGTTAAGTCGACTCAATCACACCTTCTCCTTTAGGAGATTCCATGGGATAAATTTCTTTCTGGGGGATCTTTAGACCAGAAAGATTATATTTCTTTTGAAAAACCAGTTTGGTTTTTATTGGGCTGAAACTTTAAACCATGGTGTTGATAACATCCTCTATTTTCTTTGGCTACTAGGAAACTCAAGAGGCAAATTTGCAGCTGAATTCTAATTTCTGAACAGGACTTTATGGTTAATAATAAGTAATTTTGCTTATTACTTTGATACATAGCTTCATTTTATTTTTCTGGCTTTTACATTTTTGTCACCATGATCAGTTCAGTTCAGTTCAGTTCAGTCACGCAATTGTGTCCGATTCTTTGTGACCAGGCTTCCCTGTCCATCACCAACTCCCGGAGTTTACTCAAACTCATGTCCATTGAGTCAGTGATGTTATCCAACCATTTCATCCTCTGTTGTTTCCTTCTCCTGCCTTCAATCTTACCCAACATCAGGGTCTTTTCAAATGAGTCAGTTCTTCGAATCAGGTGGCCAAAGTATTGGGAGTTTCAGCTTCAGCATCAGTCCTTCCAATGAATATTTAGGACTGATTTCCTTTAGGATTGACTGGTTGGATCTCCTGCAGTCCGAGGAATTCTCAGGAGTCTTCTCCAACATCACAGTTCAAAAGCATCAATTCTTTGGTGCTCAACTTTCTTTATGGTCCACTGGAAAAACCATAGCTTTGACATCCTTATCTAATTACTTTTATTTATGTTATATTCTGTATGTGACCTCAAGTACTTTTTAATGAATTATAAATAAACTATGTTATAACATAGTATTAACGTAAGTAGAGAGCTAGTGACAATAAAAATGATACACTGCATATTAAAACCAATAATGAATGATGTTTGAATATTCTATACTGTTAGCTATCATCTTATGAGCTACAAATAATCATATACTTTATGCACATAAGACTTACTGATAAAGCAATGATACAAAGAAAGCACATTTGATAAATTTTAAAATCCAATTATAAAAGCTCATAGCAATATCAACTAGAAGAGAACTCCTAACTTTTTAAAAGAAAACTACCAAAAATTTATAGCAAATGTGTATTTAATGGGGAAATTTTAGAAACACTTGCACCAAACTCAGGAACAATACAGTGATGACTACTACGTGCTGCAGGTTTTATTCAAGAGGCCTTACCTTAGCCATATCATTTGGACATGATAACAAATGAAGTATAAAGAAAGGTACAGTAAAGCTGTCAGTTGGAGACAATATGGTTTTCCTTTGAATAAACTTAAAACAAGCATTAGAAACTATTGGAACTAAAAAGTTTCTCAATGTAACTGCTGCTACTGCTAAGTCACTTCAGTCGTGTCCGACTCTGTGCGATCCCGCAGATGGCAGCCCATTGGGTTCCGTCATCCCTGGGATTCTCCAGGCAAGAACACTGGAGTGGGTTGCCATTTCCTTCTCCAATGCATGAAAGTGAAAAGTGAAAGTGAAGTCGCTCAGTCGTGTCTGACTCAGCGACCCCATGGACTGCAGCCTACCAGGCTCCTCCGTCCATGGGAGTTTCCAGGCAAGAGTACTGGAGTGGGATGCCATTGCCTTCTCCGTCAATAGACTTCTTTCTTAACACAAAATACTAAATCACAAGCAAAAAAATAAAAGATTTTTAAAAAATTAAATGTGTCTGACAACAGCAACAAAAATGTAATATAATAGTTAATAAAAATGCATAAGATCCTCAGACATTATTATAAAACTTTACTAAAGTATGTAAAATCTTAATAAATGGAATGGTACACTGTGTTCATTTTATTAGAATTTTCTGATGAACTTTTAACCATTTCCAAAGGGATTTCCTCTAGCTTCTTTGTAAACTGTTCCAGCTTCATGATAACTCATATAAAACAATGGATAACAGTTTTAAAAGCTCAAGGGATCTATAACCAATTAGTCAGTTGTTTCACATTATTTGAAGGTTTGGATGTAATTTAATTTAAACACTTATTTTTTGGAAAATTTCTTACTCTGTACTCTCTATTGGCCAGATCCACCAAAGAATTCTTAAGGCCTGATATACAAGATAAACTTATACTTCCATAATTTTTCATCAACTTCCAGGAAATATTTTTTCTATCAACTTTTAGGGATGGATTCGGCTGATAAAAAAGCATTACATTCAGGATGGCTTATACTGTTCTTGTGCTATCTAGACTTTTCTATTCTCTTTATCATCTTCTGCATTATACCATTACTTAGTCATAAACACATCTGTTTAGAAGGCAGGCCAAGCGTCAGACAAAATGAAATTCAGAATAGATCAGTTATGTCACCCATTAGCAGTTCTAGATAAGGGAAATGGAAGAATGATGAACAAAACTGAGCAGGAAAAGTTGGAGAAATATATGGAAACATGTTTCATTTAAAACACTTGCTCTTCACAATATGGTGCAAACTTATTTAGCTATATTTTAATCATGAGATGTGCCAGGCATTGCTGGCTGCCTATTCAACAGTCATCTTCCCCTTCTTCATTACCAAGAAAAGCTGATGGTTTTTCAGATACTAAGTGATCAGATGATTTAGGAAAAGAAAGACTAGTCTTGATTAGTCTGTGCTAATGATGGTAGTTTCATTCATCTTGCCAGTGGTTGGTTTAGGAACAGGCCTGTGAGAGACAATCAACAGTGAAAGGAAGTCTGCCATTCTAGGGGAGATTTCTTCCCCTTTCTAAAAGAGGGCCGAAAGAAAGGACATTCCTTCTTACTGCCACTGATGTCTGGAAACACAACAAACATCATGAAATGAAGTGAAGACAGTGTAAGAACAGCCAGCATTTGAGGATGGTAGGGTGGAAGGATATAATGAAGCTCAAGTCCTGATGATCCCATTAAGCCAATAAATTATCTAACTCAGAAATGCTCCTATCTCCGCACTATTTCTTAAATGAGAGAATTATTATTTCCTTTCAGCACTTAAATCATTATGGGTTTGGTTTCCCTGTTACTTCCAGTAACAGACATTCGAACTGATTCCACGCTATGGATGGCAGTACAGGCTAAACAAACACTTATTCTTGGAACAACTTACGATCAACCCCATGGTAATATAGATGGTTTATGCTTTTTCAAGGGAGGTGTGAGATTCTGAGGTATTTTCACTAATACAAGTGGACAAAGTTATATGGTATTTGGAGGTTTGGCTAGAAAAATAATTTCTCTTTTGCTCATATGCAGACGTAGACTTTTACTCCTGTATGCTTTTGATGCTCATGGCACTATCAGTTTTATCTTTCTCTACCTCTAAACAAGAATTTAACAATACTTTTTAGATCAGCCCCTGGCAAAGTCAACCTTGGGGCTGTTTTAGGAAATCAATATGATTTAGACATAATTTTTTTTTTTCCTCTCAATGAAAAGACAATTTTGAAATTACCTTTCCTTGGCATTGTCCTAAATTCTGAATACAGCCTGACAGAGAGTGTGATGGAACTTGCAAATGATTTTCCAATTAATAAAACTGTGATTCCCAAGCTGAGCTTCGAATTCTAGTACAATCTAAATTAAGTAACATGTATAAATAGTCTCAAAACACTTAAAAGCATAGCTTATAAATAAACACCAACATCATGGTACATCAATCCATGAGTTCAGATACCAAAATTAATGATGGTTTTTTTTTTTTCTTGATTTATGAAAGTTACTTCAGCACCTTTGTTTCTGTATAACTCAAATGCAGACCTTGTTAATAATGTAACCAGCTCTAGGCTCCTTTACCATGGGAGAGAAGCCCTTGTATAAAACTAAAACTGTTTCCTCTATACTGTAAAGGATTAGGTTTGTTTAACTTACTTTATATAGTGCTCAATTCAGTTCCATCGGCATATGGATGCCTAATAAATATTTGATGATGACCCTGACTGCACAGAAGATATCTTAGTGTTCACAGGAAAATGATAAAATACTCTAAGCTAGTTTAGTGACAAAATTATATAATAACCAGAGAGTGATGCCTTTTCATACTAGTGTATACCCCAAATAAAACAGAAGGTACAAAAATTAACATCTATTATCTAATATGTGCTGAAAATTTATGTAGCATCTCTATACTATTTTATTCAATCCTAAACATAATTATCTGGACTAGGTATTGAGATTCCTACTTTCCAGAATTTAAGATGCCTCTGGTTGTATGGTGAGCCAATACTTTATGTGCCAATAAAAATTCATCCAATGAAACTATGGTATACTTTTTTAAAGATGTACCCTGATTTCTGAGATGTCAAAATGTAAAAATAAAAGGCATCTCCAAATAATAATAAAATATGAGACTGGTAAGAAAATTCATCCAGCTCACACAGTTAGCTGGAAACTGTGGCAAAGACAAGCCGCTGATGCCCAAAAGTTAATGCTCCCCATCCATAGCATGGAATTCCTACTGAGAAATGTCTGTCCAGCCAGAAACTATACTTTCCACCTTCCAGAGTTCTGACCAAAAGAATGTGAACCCAGCTGATGATGTCAGTTCCAACCCAGACAGGTAAAGAAGCATGAGTGTGTTCTTCCTCCTCTCCCTTATTCTATCTACCATTTACTGATGCCCAGAGTGATCTCAGAAACGACCTGCTGAATATGGCAAAGGCTTTGTGTCAGCCTGGGTTCCTCAATGACTGCAAGCAACAAAGCCCTGCCCATACCTCCAAGACACTGTGCCAAACAGGGATGCCATGATTGACTCAAGCCATAAGTGAACTTTTATTTTATTAAACAACTGTAATTCGAGGCTGGTGTTGCCTCAACTAGAATTACTCCAAACACTACAGTGGCGGAATCAGAATCTGAGTATCAGGTTCCAAAAGCTTGGCTCATTCTGTGACATTATGCAAATACAAGCCTCCCTCCAAAATTACCCTTTCCAAAACAAACAAAAAAATAATAAAAAGGACTGTTTCCCCATTTTAAGTAGGTTTCATCCTTGGTTTGAAAAATTAGACAGAAATCAATAGATTTAAAGATGACATATTTTAGAGAGAAAGTCCAGAGAGGGACAGATTAATAGTTGTGTATTTGTAACAGCACAAATGTGAGAAAAAACAAAGCCAGAACGAAGAAGCGATTTTCAAAGTGGGTAAAAGCGACACACGTGTATACTTTCTTTTTTGTATTGTTTTAGTCTGATGCAGTTTGATAATGAAGTTCCAGGAAGTTGTTATATATTTAGCAGGTTAAAAGGCTTAATATCTTGAGATAAAGATGACCACATTACCTGAAAGAGCCTGATGCAAAGGAAGGGTAAAGCCTGACTGGCAATGAATGAAAGGGAAAGGATGGGAAGAAAGTGGGAGACGTCCAGAGCACGCGTTCATGATTCAAACAAGAGTTTGAATTGTAGCTCCACCAGTTCTTACGTTAGAGTCCATGAACTTGGGCAATCATTTAATCTAAGGGCCAATTTTTTATCCAGAATGGTATGAAAATAAAAGGCACCTTATAGGTTGTTCTGGAAAAGACCCTGATGTTGGGAAAGATTGAAGGTTCAATCCTAAACATAATTATCTGGACTAGGTATTGAGATTCCTACTTTCCAGAATTTAAGATGCCTCTGGTTGTATGGTAAGCCAATACTTTATGTGCCAATAAAAATTCATCCAATGAAATTATGATACACTTTTTTAAAGATGTACCCTGATTTCAGAGATGTCAAAATGTAAAAATAAAAGGCATCTCCAAATAATAATAAAATATGAGACTGATAAGAAAATTCATCCAGCTCACACAGTTAGCTGGAAACTGTGGCAAAGACAAGCCGCTGATGCCCAAAAGTTAATGTTCCCTGTCCACAGCATGGAATTCCTACTGAGAAATGTCTGTCCAGCCAGAAACTGNAATAAAAGGCATCTCCAAATAATAATAAAATATGAGACTGATAAGAAAATTCATCCAGCTCACACAGTTAGCTGGAAACTGTGGCAAAGACAAGCCGCTGATGCCCAAAAGTTAATGTTCCCTGTCCACAGCATGGAATTCCTACTGAGAAATGTCTGTCCAGCCAGAAACTGTACTTTCCACCTTCCAGAGTTCTGACCAAAAGAATGTGAACCCAGCTGATGATGTCAGTTCCAACCCAGACAGGTAAAGAAGCATGAGTGCGATCTTCATCCTCTCCCTTATTCTATCTACCATTTACTGATGCCCAGAGTGATCTCAGAAATGACCTGCTGAATATGGCAAAGCCTTTGTGTCAGCCTGGGTTCCTCAATGACTGCAAGCAACAAAGCCCTGCCCATACCTCCAAGACACTGTGCCAAACAGGGATGCCATGACTGACTCGAGCCATAAGTGAACTTTTATTTTATTAAGCCACTGTAATTCTAGGCTGGTGTTGCCTCAACTAGAATTACTCTAAACACTACAGTGGCAGAATCAGAATCTGAATATCAGGTTCCAAAAGCTGGGCTCATTCTGTGACATTATGCAAATACAAGCCTCCCTCCAAAATTACCCTTTCCAAAACAAACAAAAAAATAATAAAAAGGACTGTTTCCCCATTTTAAGTAGGTTTCATCCTTGGTTTGAAAAATTAGACAGAAATCAATAGATTTAAAGATGACATATTTTAGAGAGAAAGCCCAGGGAGGGACAGATTAATAGTTGTGTATTTGTAACAGCACAAATGTGAGAAAAAACAAAGCCAGAACGAAGAAGCGATTTTCAAAGTCAGTAAAAGCGACACATGTGTATACTTTCTTTTTTGTCTTGTTTTAGTCTGATGCAGTTTGACAATGAAGTTCCAGGAAGTTGTTATATATTTAGCAGGTTAAATGGCTTAATATCTTGAGATAAAGATGGCCACATTACCTGAAAGAGCCTGATGCAAAGGAAGGGTAAAGCCTGACTGGCAATGAATGAAAGGGAAAGGATGGAAAGAAAGTGGGAGACGTCAAGAGCATGCGTTCATGATTCAAACAAGAGTTTGAATTGTAGCTCCACCAGTTCTTACGTTAGAGTCCATGAACTTGGGCAGTCGTTTAATCTAAGGTCCAATTTTGTTATCCAGAATGGTATGAAAATAAAAGGCACCTTATAGGTTGTTCTGGAAAAGACCCTGATGTTGGGAAAGATTGAAGGNTCAGGTTTTCCATTAAATTCTTCCTGTGTAGAAAACAAAAATAAATTTTAATATCGTTTCTTGAAAAGTATCCGTTCATAAGTGCTTATTTTGTAGCTTTAATAGTTACATCAGAATGTTTACAGAAAATGAGAAATACACCCTTTACTAGTCACTTGACCAAGAGGGCATGACCAACATGACCTTTGCAAGCATGGTCTGTTCTTGCTGAAAGAAAGTCCTTGAATTGAGCAGGTTAGCATTACTCTTGGAGAAGGAAACGGCACCCCACCCCAGTGTTCTTGCCTGGAGAATCCCAGGGACGGGGGAGCCTGGTGGGCTGTTGTCTATGGGGTTGCACAGAGTTGGACACAACTGAAGCAACTTAGCAGCAGCAGCAGCATTATTCTACAAATATATGGGGAAATATCAGCATTCTGGATTATCCCAGAATTATTCCCACAAGAACAAGAAAAGGAGTTTCAAGTTTGGAAATAAACACAGTAACCAGAGAAGCCTATCTGAAGGACTAAAGTTCTTTCAACAAGAGAAAAAATATCTAAGGCATAGCACTGTTTATGAAAATCTCAGGCTTCCCTGGTGGCTCAAATGGTAAAGAATCTGCCTGCAATGTGGGGGACTCAGGTTCGATCCCTGAGTTGGGAAGATCCCCTGGAGAAAGGAATGACTCCCCACTCCAGCATCCTTGCCTGGAGAATTTCACAGACAGAGAAGCCTTGCAGGCTACAGTCAATGGGGTACCAAAGAATTGGACATGACTGAGTGAATGCCTGCATCCTATCTATGTCACATTATCTAACCTTTTCATCAATTTTCATGACTTCTCTCTGAACCACATCACTTTATAAAAAGTATCATTTTATAATCTTAAACAAAAGCCAAAAAATGCTTTGATACACACAAAATACACAGCAGTCGTTGGTATTTGTCCCCAAATCCACACAAAATACCCACTCACTCCTAGCAAAAAACAAACAAAAATCCCAGCAACAATAACAAATAAATGAGCCTTTAATTTAGAGCTTAAAAGCCATATGGTGTAAAAACAAAGTCATAATGCCAGAACAGACCTAATACAGCTTAAAACAATCTCTTCCCATAAGGATTTGGATAGAATTGTTTTATTCACTCTAAGGAAAGACTTGAGTTTGTGTTTCTCACATAAGCTGGTCAAGATGCTTATGTGAATTTTGCTTTAGAATGGAAACACTCTTTAACTAAGTAACAATACTTTTTAATTTTTCAAGTTTTTTTCCATTAAAAATTCATGGGAAGGTAGGACTTTGCAGTCACTTGCTGAAACCACTTAATTACTAAGTGTGATTAATTCTCTGCACTCAGCATCATTTAGTACATAAATCACCTTATTTTACCACAACCACTTTCTCATTTTTGTCACACTTTTGATACTATGTGTTTTTCTGCCAAATGTATACAATTTGATGGGAAAGCCCCAAGTGGCTCAGTGGTATAGAATCCACCTGCCAAGCAAGAGACATGGGTTTGACCCCTGGGTCGAGAAGATCCCCTGGAGAAGGAAATGGCAACCCACTCCAGTATTCTTGCCTGGAAAATCCCATGGACAGAGGAGTCTGGCAGGCTACAGTCCATGGGGTTGCAAAGAGTTGGACACAACTTAGCAGCTGAACAACAACAACAAATACCACCTGATACTTGTCTTTCCTTTCTTCTTTCCTACCACAGAGCATCTGAAGATTGTTAACAGTATCTGCAGTTCCTTGCATTCAGCAAGATATTTCACCTGCAGAGCGCACTCTGGCAATGTAAGCTAACTCGCAGCCCTTCACCAAAGTTGCATTTGACCAGGGACCTTCACTATGGACAGTGTGACCTGGCCTGAGACCTTGCCCAGCCAGGGAACGGAGGGACCACGGAGATAGACACATCAGTGTCCAAGGCTGAGGCCACTACTCAAGTCTTTTATTTGCAATTTCAAATGCTCTTTAAAATTGGTAAACTTTGAGAGTATTTAAAGTTATACAAGACACAGAAAACAAGATTATGGTCACCAAAGGGGAAAGGGTGGGGGGATAAATTAGGAGTTTGGGATTGACATATATACGCTACTATATTTGAAACAGATAACCAACAAGGAGCTACTATAGAGTACAGGGAACTATACTCAATGATTTGTAATAACCTATAGGGGAAAAGAATCTGAAACGAATATATATATATATATATAAAACACGGAATCACTGTGCTGTACACCTGAAACTAACACAACATTGTAAATCAAGTATAGTTGAATTAAAAGCATAAATTAAAACTATATTTTTAAAAAGTTGTACAAACATGCCAAGGCCTGTCTTTTTTCATTTCAGCAATGGAGTCCTTGAGGCCCCTATCTTCAATTTCTCTTTCTTTCACTGAAGATGTTACTACTGGTGACAACCTGGGCAGTTACTAGAGGAAGACTGTGTGTAGAGGGAAAAATTGTGAGGCCAAGGGGAAGTGGGGTAGGGTGGAACATACAAAAACCTGGCCATCATTACAGACGTCTGAAACGTGTATAAAAGCGGCTCGTGCTCTGGAGCCCACGTTCTGCTGCCTTTCCTTGGTGGCATCCGCAGGAGCTCACTGAAGTCAGGTTGTGAAGAATGACACGCGGAAAGAGAACTATGTCTGCATGGGGCCCTCGGCATTCCTCCCTGCACGGCCCTCGCTCAGCCACACATGTTGGCAGCCTGCTACCAGATAATCCGGTCTGCAGGCATGTCTCTCCTGTGTGATAGAAGACCATGGCCCTTTGTTGGAGGAAAACCCCACTGGCTTGGCAAAAGCTGCCTGTGTGAAATAACTAGGTCAGACTCTGATATGGTATTATTAGAATGCAAGGCTGGGGGAAAGGTGCCAACTCTGTACTGCTGTGAAATCCAGGTTTCCCATCTCTTGGCAGAAAACAACTGGGAAGAAGGTCTGGCTTGGCAAAAGCTGCCTGTGTGAAATAACTAGGTCAGACTCTGATATGGTATTATTAGAATGCAAGGCTGGGGGAAAGGTGCCAACTCTGTACTGCTGTGAAATCCAGGTTTCCCATCTCTTGGTAGAAAACAACTGGGAAGAAGGGAGGAACAAAACGCTGGGCTGGAAAGCATTCCTAACAAAGAAGGAAACTGTCCCACGTCAAAGAGGCTGACCTATGAACACATCTGTGCTGTTTTAAAAAAAGCCTGGATTGTTTTAAGTTATAAGTTCTACTACAGGCCTAACTAATCCAACAGGTATTAAAATGACAGAAAACTAAAAACCAAAACAACCCTCTTCTAAAGTTTTGAAGTAAAGTTTCAATAGTTTCTTAGGATAAATACTGATCATCTTAAACAACTGATTAATCAGAAATGGATTATTCTAGTCCTGACTCTCGAGGTCAACTCAAAATTTGATATTTAGTTTTTCTCTACCAAGTCAAATGGCATCAAGGTGAAATACAAAAAAAAACTCCAAAAAACCCTGAAACAATCTTTCCAGTTCAGCAGCTTCAGTTTAAAAACACTTTAATAGATGGTTTAAAATTTATCAGATCAAATTATCTTAGAGATCAGAGCTTATGTATGGGTACTGATTTCTCTACCAGTTCAGTTCAGTCACTCAGTCGTGTCCAACTCTTTGCAACCCTGTGGTCTGCAGCACGCCAAGCTTCTTTGTCCATCGCCAACTCCTGGAGCTTGCCCAAACTTATGTGATCGAGTCAGTGATGCCATCCAACCATCTTATCCTCTGTTAAAAAAAAACTCCAAAAAACCCTGAAACAATCTTTCCAGTTCAGCAGCTTCAGTTTAAAAACACTTTAATAGATGGTTTAAAATTTATCAGATCAAATTATCTTAGAGATCAGAGCTTATGTATGGGTACTGATTTCTCTACCAGTTCAGTTCAGTCACTCAGTCGTGTCCAACTCTTTGCAACCCTGTGGTCTGCAGCACGCCAAGCTTCTTTGTCCATCGCCAACTCCTGGAGCTTGCCCAAACTTATGTGATCGAGTCAGTGATGCCATCCAACCATCTTATCCTCTGTCAGCCCCTTCTCCTCCTTCAATCTTTCCCAGCATCAGGGTCTTTTCTAATGAGTCGGCTCTTTGCATCAGATGGCCAAAGTATTGGAGTTTCAGCTTCAGCGTCAGACCTTTCAATGAATATTCAGAGTTGATTCCTTTAGGATTGGTTCACTTGATCTCCTTGCAGTCCAAGGGACTCACATTTTCTCCAACACCACAGTTCAAAAGCATCAATTCTTTGGCACTCAGACATCTTTATGGTCCAATTCTCACATTCAAACATTACTACTGGAAAAACCATAGCCTTGACTAGACAGACTTTGTTGGCAAAGTAATATCTCTGCTTTATAATATGCTGTCTTGGTTGGTCATAGCTTTTCTTCCAAGGAGCAGGTGTCTTTTAATTTCATGGTGGCAGTCACCACCTGCAATGATTCTGGAGTCGAAGAAATAAAGTCTGTCACTGTTTGCACTGTTTCCCCATCTATTTCCCACGAAGTGATGGGATCAGATGCCATGATCTTCAAGTTTTGAGTGTTGAGCTTTAAGCCAACTTTTTCACTCTCCTCTTTCACATTCATCAAGAGGCTCTTTAGTGCTTCTTCACTTTCTGCCATAAGGGTGGTGTTATCTGCATATCTGAGGTTATTGATATTTCTGCCTGCGATCTTGATTCCAGCCTGTGCTTCATCCAGCCCCACATTTTGCATGATGTACTCTGCATATAAGTTAAATAAGCAAGGTAACAATATACAGCCTTGACGTACTCCTTTCTCTATTTTGAACTAGTCCGTTGTACCACGTCTGGTTCTAACTGTTGCTTCTCCACCAGAAATCTTATTAATTTTTATGTTCATCAGAGTAACTTACTGTTACCCTAAGGGTCTTAGGCAAATGGCTTCAATGTCAAAAAAGTCAAGAGTATCTAGTTGTCCACTTCTTTTGTCCTGGAAAAATAACTAATAAACTTCTGATTACAGTTTGGGGTCTATAATATGCTTTATCTGTTCATAGCCGTTGCCTTTTCTGGTCCCAAGGATACTAGATTCCAGCAATTTAGCATTCATTTACTCATATGCAGCAATCTGACCCAAAGCTGTAAAGACTGTAGTGGTTAAAAAGACTAGCCATGTTCATTTGTCATTATATAAAAATAAACAAAAACCAACCAGCCAACCATTGCAAAAGAATGCCCTGATCACCTCTGTCTTAGGCTGTTAGCACTCATATTTTATGCTTGGGAAGAAGAAAAGACATGCTTGTTCTGAGCAAGGGGTGAGCTAAGAAATAAGGTCCTGGAAAAGCAATATAGGAGAGAAGGGATAAGAGAGGTCAGGTATGATGTACCCAAGTGATTCTTTCCAGGTCTCCCTGCTCTCAGCTGGCTTCTTTCCTCCTTTTATTTGCAGGGCATCTCCTAGTGGTTCAGTCAGTAAAGAATCTGCCTGCAGTGCAGGAGACCCAGCTTTAATTCCCAGGTTGGGAAGATCCCTTGGAGAAGGGAATGGCAACCCACTACAGGCAACCCCTTCTTGCCTGGGAAATCCCTGGACAGAGGAGCCTGCCAGGCTACAGCCCATGGGGGTCACAAAGAGTCTGACCCAACAGAGTGACTAACACTTTCACTACTTTCACTTTCCTTCAGTGGAAGAGCCTTTGGGCCCTTTAACCAAATCAGGATAAAAATGTAAGCAGCAAAATTACTCTACCAAAATCTGTGGATTCAACCAAACTCAGGCTAAAAAATATTAAAAGAAAATTCCAGAAAGTTTCAAAAAGCAAAGCTTGAATTTGCCATGTGCTAGCAACTGTTCACATGTTATGCAGATTGTATCCACAGCTAGTGACAAGGCCTTTACATTGTACTAGGTATTATAAGTAATCTAGAGATGATAAAAGGACATGGGAGGATGTGCATATGCTATATGCAAATACTATGCCATTTATATAAGGGACTTGAGCATCCAAAGATTTTGGTATCCACAGGGATCAAACCAGTCCCCTGTGAATACCAAGGAACAACTGAAATTACTTGGTAGGAAAACTTCTCTTAAGTAATCTCAGAATCCTATAAGGCATTATTGCTTCCAATAAGGCATCCAATAAGGACTTCTTGAACAGGATGCTTCGGGTACACGAAGGGTCACATGATGCTTACATGGTGGAAAAAGAAGGGCTGGGGACGGAGAGAACTTTGGGAGACAGCTGCCTGGGTGACACTGCTCCATGGCATTTTTGCCAGTTAGAGATAAGCAGCTGATCTCACAAAGCACCTTCCTGGAACCCGTGGCATCAGCAGTTGGTGAGTCCAGGACTTGCTCCTCAACATGTGTCCAACCTCTCCTTCTCAAGTGTCTTTAAATTTAAAAAGTGAAAGTGTTAGTTGTGTCTCACTCTTTGCGACTCCATGGACTGTAGCCCACCAGACTCCTCCATCCATGGAATTTTCCAGGCAAGAATACTGGAGTGGGTTGCCATTCCCTTCTCCAGGGAATCTCCCTGACCCAGGGATTGAACCCAGGTCTCCTGCACTACAGGCAGATTCTTCACCATGTGAGCCACTAAATAAGTAAACAAAACATTTCTGCAAATAAACCCTGCAAAACCCAAACTAGAAGTCCTATTTCACAATAGAGGCATCTACTCCTAGAGTTTAAAATGCAAATGTTAAATGATTTGCCCAAGATCTGGTTACAAAGCAATTTGTTATCTTTGCTCAAACTCTTGTTTATGTATAATGATGCTAGAAACTTGCCTTATAGCAAGTGATATTATCTGACTGTATCAGATTAAAAAATTC
Source organism: Cephalophus harveyi (assembly GCA_006410635.1). Taxonomy (NCBI): domain Eukaryota; kingdom Metazoa; phylum Chordata; class Mammalia; order Artiodactyla; family Bovidae; genus Cephalophus; species Cephalophus harveyi. The sequence goes on along the minus strand of SJYT01070689.1, from coordinate 69,533 downwards.
TAGAGAATTTCCATACCCTCTATTCCTGCCCTGACAGGGTTGTTGTTTACTATGAGATCAGAGAGTATTCCAGGTTTATTGGGATTAATGGTCTCAACCTTTACAGAAAGCAGGACACAAAAAGCCTTACTGTCTAACAGTGATAGTTGAGGAATTACATTATGAAAAATAAACAATATCAAAACACTCACATAATTAAAGAGCTACTGATATGTGAATGTGGAAAACACATTTGGCTCTCTATAGTCCTTAAGACTAGCAAAAGAAAGTAGTTAGTTAATTCCAAGAAGAACACAAAAGACAAAACAAACTTTAATCATAGCAGAAAACTAAAATGACTCGATGGATGTGAGTCTGAGTGAACTCCGAGAGATGGTAATGAACAGGGAGGCCTGGCGTGCTGCAATTCATGGGGTCGCAAAGAGTCGGACATGACTGAGCGACTGAACTGAACTGAACTGAAAATGAAAATATAGGATTTTCTATTTTTCAGTAAACCTTGGGTCCCTGCCCATAGCAAGTTGTAGGGAAACAAAAATTTAGAAGCAAAAGCCTTTATGTAAATATTTAGATCCCATGAAATCTAGAACATAGTGAAAATTTATTTATATGCCATGTAGTTATAAATGAGGTATCAATATATTCTGGTGTTTTCCCTAACTGTAGCAGAGTCCAGGCAGATTCAAGGCATAAGAATTAGTGGAACTTTTTTTTTTTTTTTTCTTTAAACAACTGTGCAAAATTAGTGCAAAGGATAGCAGAGACTCGATTAATTTTTATTCCTTTTATTCAGGCTGCCTCCTTGGCCCAAAAGAATACTTGACAGTGAGAAAACGCAAAGTACAAAGAAAAATGCCAAGAACTGAAGGCATGGAAGGCTGAATGCTGAAGGTGGAAGACAGTATTGTGAGAAGCAGGGATGGGAGTAACACGTTAGTCCCAGGGGTTACTTCCACTTTCACTACCAGGAGTAAGGAGAAGTAAACACATGGATCTACAAGGGAGCCAAAAGGAAGTCAGTCAAGTCAACGGCATGTTATGGGGATTAGTGAACATGTTTTTGATGAGACATTCAAGAATGTGTGGGCTTCCCTAGTGACTCAGATGGTAAAGAATTCGCCTGCGAGGCAGGAGCTGCTACTGCTAAGTCACTTCAGTCGTGTCCAACTCTGTGCGACCCCACAGACAGCAGCCCATCAGGCTCCCCGTCCCTGGGATTCTCCAGGCAAAAACACTGGAGTGGGTTGCCATTTCCTTCTCCAAGACCCGGGTTTAATTCCTGGGTTGGGAAGATCCCCTACAGAAGGGAATGCCTACTTCTTCCAGTATTCTTGCCTGGAGAATTCCATAAACAGAGGAGCCTGGCGGGCAAACAGTCTGTGAGTTGCAAATGCGAGTCGGACTGAGCGACTGACACTTTGACTTCACTTTTCAAGAACGTGTTGAGGGGAAAGAAGTGCAGTGGAAAAGTTACTCATTCAAGGAGGAGGTCTCTGTGACTACAATTCTGTTAGAGTCCAAGAATATCCCTTGTTAGTGACTCCATGACAATCAGGGGAAACTCAACTCAGGAGTGACCCAGAATGACATCTGTACAAATTACACTGTCTCCTTCTCCACTCAAACACACTATCAACTTCTGAAGGCCGGTGGCCAGTTCCTGTTCACCCTGAGTTCTCTGCTGAGTCTTTGCATTTAGCAGGAGCTCGGTTTGCTTTTCTCCTAGGAAAAAATACCTTTCTTTTCTTCCTGATGATAAAAGTAATATATGCTTAATAACAAAAATTCTGAAGATACAGAGAAGTATAAAGGAAAAAATAAAAGTCATATGTAATCCCATCTCCCAAAGAGGAGCCAAGCTTGTCAATATTTTGGATCTCTCTCTCACACATATGCACAAACACACATGCACAGTCACTAAGAGAATACCAAACTATACACACTGTTCTAAAAACACCCATCACAACCATTTTTTTAGCTTGATATAAAGCTCTACACCATCATGTTTAATAGCTGCAATACCATCTAAACAGTTCCTCCACTGATGAACATGTATAAGTTGCTTCCAATTTGTTGCTTTCATAAACTGCTGCAAGGAGCATCTTTGTACATACGTATCTGTGTACATGTTCAATTACTATTTCCTTAGGCTAAATTCTACAATATTTTAAGTTTTGATATATATGTTGCCAAACCATCATCCAAAATATTTGTAAAAATGAACACTTCCACCAGCAGAGTATGAAGTGCCTTTCCCTCACTGGATTTCATTCTTTCTCACTTTTCCCATGATAGTAAAAAAAAAAAAAATTTTTTTCATTTTCACCTTTTAATTAGAGAGCACTAGTACTTTGGCCACCTCATGCGAAGAGTTGACTCATTGGAAAAGACTCTGATGCTGGGAGGGATTGGGGGCAGGAGGAGAAGGGGACGACCGAGGATGAGATGGCTGGATGGCATCACTGACTCGATGGACATGAGTCTGAGTGAACTCCGGGAGTTGGTGATAGACAGGGAGGCCTGGCGTGCTGCGATTCATGGGGTTGCAAAGAGTCGGACACGACTGAATGACTGAACTGAACATTTTTATGGGTACTGCCCAGCTGAATTACTGCTTTTCTGAAATGTCAATTACTATTCTCAACTTGGCCTTCCTAGGTGGTGCAGCGGTAAAGAATCTGCCTGCCAGTGCAGAAGACACAAGAAATGTGGGTTTGATCCCTGGGTTGGGAAGATCCCCTGGAGTAGGAAATGGCAACCCACTCCAGTATTCCTGCCTGGAAAATCCCATGGACAGAGGAGCGTGGGAGCCTACAGTCCATGGGATTGCAAAGAGTCACACGACTGAGTGCACACACACACACACACACACACACTCTTGACCTAAATGAACCATCTTATTATTTATTACACATTCTTGACCTAACTACCTTATTATTTAATCCCTTTCCAGTAGGTTATCTTGGTTTTTACTCATGAGATTCTAAAGACCACACTGTAAGTAAACGCTAATACAGAAGCAGATCATACAGTTACTTTCCAAAAGAAAAAGAGAGAAACACTCTAGGGCACTGTCCACCAACTCTGTCCTCAACAATGCTGGTGTGTTTTCTGAAATGTAGACATTTAGCTGGAATGTGTGAGAGTAGTTTGAGAAGGTCACTGCCTCCTGGATATACTTTCCATTACAGTTTATATGCCTCCTATGCAACTACCAAATATTAGTATATATTTTGACTCATATTTCTTTAGACTATAGGACTTACTGCCTATTTAGTTTACAAATGATTTCTCTTGCTGGTTAAAAACTGACGTACAAATTCTTAAAAACAAAAAAAAAAGACTTGCTATTTTATATTTGTAAATGACTATAAATAGTTTCCAAATAGTGCAATTGACTACTTTCAGTCATTTCCCATCAGAAATATATGTAGTTCATTTATAAATAATATTAGATTGTGCCATGAAAATGCTGCTACTGCTGCTGTTTCTTTTTTTGTTGTTATATCGATAAAGGAATGTTCATATGCCAATGGCTCCCTAGTTTGGTCCATATATTTTGCCTTTGTTTGCCTGTGTTAAAATAAACTCCAGCGTTCTATTATTAGAACATCACGTTTCAAACACAGGATGAGGGTGGAGGCATAATGCCTCAGGCGTAACTGTGGTTCAATATTTCCCTCTAGCCTCTGCCAAGGAAGCAGTAGTTTTAGCAAACAGAGTTCCCTATGTTTTTAAATATTACATTCTTAAAATTTATGAACCAGGCTAGAGGAAATATGAAAATAGAACTATGACATGACATTTACAATAAAGCTTCCTTAAAAGAAGTTAAGCACCCAAAGCAGATAATAAGCTTTCTAGAGTGGGAAGATGCTTATTAGTTTAGGAGCCTTCCCAGAGCGGAGGGACTCTGAGTGAACTTTTCCTTATACCCACAGTTGCAGCTGGGGTTGGGATTTGCATTAGCAGGATTTCAAACTTGTTTTGCTTTCCTGTTTCCCCACAGGCAGTCCACCATTTTTACAACTTTTGCTTAGCCATCCTTAAAGGTGATCTGCAGAAAACAAGAGGAAAAAGGAAAGGAAAAGAAGAGGGAAAATGTGGAAAAGTCTGGAGTGGCTGTTTTCATACTTCCCCTTTTCCAGAAGCAGCCATCATCTGCTTGCACTGTTCTCATCTGGTAGTGGTAACATTAGAGAAAGGAATGTGCATGAGATTAAGCTGTAAGATAGTCCCAATAAAGTCAGGAATGATAAAGTGATGGATATGATGAAACAAGACAAGTGTGCAATAGGACGTTTTTAAGAGAATGATTATCTTCCTGGAGGCTGACCTCTAAAGGTTTCGATATCCCTAAGTTTTACTATTCCATTATAGATTTAACAGCATTCCAATTACCTTAAACTTTTTTGAACCTACTAACATTTTCAGTTTGTGTCACCTCTCAAGGAAGATTATGCAATAGATTTTCCATGCAGGCAAGATGGCTGTCCTAAATGACATTTTTTGATCTTTAAGAAATAGCTCCCAATCTCATATTCTGGAATCAGTTAGAACAAAAATAATATTGCTATAACCAAATCCTTCATGACTTAATGGACTAGCACACTATCCCATCTACAATTTTAAGATCCTTAGCCGTAACAATAATTTTAGCTTGATTTTATTACCATAGGTTTTCCTCTGCCTACTCTCTGCTGCTGCTGCTAAGTCACTTCAGTCATGTCCGACTCTGTGCAACCCCGTAGACGGCAGCCCAACAGGCTCCCCCATCCCTGGGCTTCTCCAGGCAAGAACACTGGAGTGGGTTGCCATTTCCTTCTCCAATGCATTAAAGTGAAAAGTGAAAGTGAAGTCGCTCAGTCATGTCCAACCCTCAGCGACCCCATGGATTGCAGCCTTCCAGGCTCCTCCATCCATGGGATTTTCCAGGCAAGAGTACTGGAGTGGGGTGCCATTGCCTTCTCTTAGTTCCTCTTAATTAATCCGATTTCAATAGCATACTTAGTTTCAGTTTTTGGAAGATTAAGTGGTTATGACTCAGAAATATTAACTGTTAGGCTAATTAATACAATTGTGAACTGCCCCCTCTTTTCTCAGTCACCTGAATTGCATGGGGCCTGGGTTACCACTGATATTTCATGCTTTTGAATGAAAGCCAATCTCATAAAATGTGAACATGATCTGAGAATAAACAGAAAAGGGAGTTTCAAGATACTGCTCTTCAGATTTCTCAGCTGAAGAAGACACATAAGGTATAACTGAGGGCGTAACTAAGGCAACAGGTGTTCATCTCCTCACTAGGTCCCCATGTAATTCTGCAGACTCCCTCAAAATGACAATCCATCATTCCCAGAGAGCTCTTTATCTTCCATAGGAGATTTCCCTGTGCCGTCTAAGAACTGCCCTGAGTTATTTTTGGCTGCTTAGGGTTTGCAGCACAAGCGTCCTGTCATCCACTGTGACTCTCCTATTGGACTGTTATATCCCCATGTCACAACATGTGCCTTGGGCATAATCTTCTTGGACCATGTCTCTGGGAATTGATGTTTGCAACCTCATTCATAGCAAGAGGAAGAAAAACAAATCAGAGCATCTGGTGCCTAGCAAAGCAAGGATTGTGCCAACTCCTGTCAGTTGGTTAATGCTTTATAAAGATAGTATTTTTTCTGTTGTAACTCAAGATGCAGTTGACAAGAATGGCAGCTCTTCGTGGCATCAAAATGAGGATGCAGAGATGTTTCCAAAACAAAGTTAAAAAGCCAAGTGACTCATTTAAAACAATGGCACAAAAATCTATTAACTGACTACAAATAATAAATAACACCTTAAAAAATCCTCCTCCCAATCAATTATTGGGACGTCTTAAGAAATAAAGTGTTCTGAGGAAATGAGTATTCAGATGAACTTTACACCAATTAAAAGGTTATTTTAACCTTTCTGTGCTCAAAATTTCCCAAATATAGTATGTAACATTTCTGATCTTTAGAGAGGATGCTGAACACAACTACTATTACTACTACTATATTATTATTAAGGAGGTAAAAATGACGAGAGAGCTTCAATTAAAAATAAAAAACATGGGTTGTGGTATCTGGCAAAGCTGGGTTCAAATTGCAACTCAACTATATACAACTAGCAGTGTGCCTCTGTGTATATATTTTATCTCTTTAAACTGAATTTATTTACCTGTAAAAAGGGGGGAAATCATAGAAAGAAATTCAGGGTTCTTAGGAAGATTAAGTGAGATGTGCATGTAAAGCAACAACACAGAGCCCAGAACACAGTAAAAGCTCAATAAATGTGAGATCCTGGTGTTCTTTACTTAACATGAAACAGTTCTTTATTGACTACTTAATTGATGATGTTAAGTGCATTCACATGCTTTACAGTCATTATGAACTTTCACCTGCATCTTGCTGTTTCTCTCTGCTACCACTCAGATTACAAAGTCTCTTCCTTTGTTATGAATTTACCAGTTTTTAACAGGTATTCCACTACTCTTTTATGATAGTGATAGACAGCTATCATAGATATACTGCTTATATCTGCTTTGGGCAACCAGATTAACCAGATTTGTTGACTTTCTTTGAAATGGTCGTGGTGCTCTGGTTTTGGATGTCAGCGGCTTTTTAGCTTTCTTCAGATTCTGAGTAAACTGTGACTGAGGCAAAGGGCTCCATCCCGGAAACGAGTAAAATATGGTAAGAGTTAACATAGTACTCCCCTTATCCCAATCTCTTTCAAAAGAGGTTCTATGATATCTGGCATCAAACAGAATGAAAATAGTAAGATTAATGAATTGTAAATAGAGACAGAGGTGGAAAAAAAATGAAACTCCTCCATTTACAACAACATGGATGGAGACAGCATTATGCTAAGTGAGACAAGTCAGACAGAAGAAGACCAACACTGTACGATATCACCTATATGTGGACTCTAAAAATAAAACAGGACCAAACTGCCAACATCCACTGGATCATAGAAAAGCAAGAGAGTTCCAGTAAAACATCAACTTCTGCTTTATTGACTATGCTAAAGCCTTTGACTGTGTGAATCACAACAAACTGTGGAAAATTCTTAAAGAGATGAGAATACTAGACCACCTTACCTGTCTACTGAGAAACCTGTATGCAGGTCAAAAAACAACAGTTAGAACCAGATATGCAACAACTGACTGGTTCAGAATTGGGAAAGGAGTATGTCACGTTGTATATCGTCACCCATTTATTTAATTTATGCAGAATACATCATGCAGAATGTTGGGCTGGATGAATCACAAGTTGGAATCAAAACTGCTGGGAGAAATATCAGCAACCTCAGATACACAGATGATACCACCATATTGGCAGAAAGCAAAGAGGAACTAAAGAGCCTCTTGATGAGAGTGAAAAGAGGAGTGTGAAAAAGTTGGCTTAAAATTCAACATTCAAAAAACTAAGATCATCCCTATCTGGTCCCATCACTTCATGGCAAATAAATAGGGAAACAATGGAAACAGTGGCAGATTGTATTTTTTGGGGGTCCAAAATCACTGCAGACAGTGACTGCAGCCATGAAGTTCAAAGACGCTTGCTCCTTGGAAGAAAAGCTATGACAAACCCAGAGAGCATATTAAAAAGCAAAGACATCATTTGCCGACAAAGGTTCATATAGTCAAAGAAACAATTGATGCTTTTGAACTGTGGGGCTGGAGAAGACTATTGCGAGTCCCTCGGACAGCAAAGAGATCAAACCAGTCAATCCTAAAGGAAATCAACCCTGAAATTTCACTGGAAGGACTGATGCTGAAGCTGTAGCTCCAATCCTTTGGCCACCCGACACAAAGAGCTGACTCACTGGAAAAAAATCCTGATGCTGGAAAAGATTGAGGGGTAGAAAGAGAAACGGGCAACAGAAGATGAGATAGTTGACGGCAGCACCAACTCAATGGACATGAATTTGAGCAAACTCTGGGAAATAGTAAAGGACAGGGATGCCTGGCATGCTGCAGTCCATGGGGTCGCAAAGAGTCAGAAATGACTTAGCAACTGAACACAACAGTAAATACAACAAAAAAGAATGTCACTCACAGAGAACAAACTAAATGGTTACCATTGGGGAGAAGGAAGGGAGGGGAGGCAAGATAGAGGCAGGGGATTAAGAGGTACAAACTATTATGTATAAAATAAATAAGCTACAACGAAATATTGTAAACACAGGGAATATAGCCCATATCTGTAAATGGAGTATAACCTTTAAAAATATGAATCACTGTGTTGCATACCTCTAATATATAGTATTATACATCAACTATATCTTAATAAAAAACAAATAAATAAACATAGATGGAGAATCAGGGCTATTGAACACAGGAGGAAGAAATGTGCTAACCACAGGAACAATTTTAATTGTTGTGATTTTAACAGGACATTGGCACAAGGCCTCCTGGCAGCAGAGCAAGAAGGAAGTGTGTTCAGTGATACAGTCCTTGTTATCAGAAAAAAGGAAGCATTCTGATTTTTCAGAGAGGAGAAAGCTTCATGTATGATCTTACACAGAAACACCCACTTTTTATCCATTTTCCTAACAGTGTCCTTGGCAAGGAACTGGGGTTATAAAATACAATATACTGGTAACCTTTTGACTTTTTTGTCTTTAGTTCTCATATTGCTTCTACTTTTGAAGCCCTCAGTCTGCATTTCACTTAGTTTCATCTATTACCATCACCCTTTGCTAACTAAGGTGAAGGTGAAGGTGAAGTCGCTCAGTCGTGTCCGACTCTGCGACCCCGTGGACTAGCGCCTACCAGGCTCCTCCGTCCATGGGATTCTCCAGGCAAGAATACTGGAGTGGGTTGCCATTTCCTTCTCCAGGGGATCTTCCCGACCCAGGGATCGAACCCGGGTCTCCCACATTGGAGGCAGACGCTTTAACCTCTGAGCCACCAGGGAAGCCCTAACTAGATCACAATTAATATCCCAATTCATCTCCTAGTATCCAGTTGTCTTGTCTGCCAATTTAATTTATACACTGTCACTATATGGATGTTCCTGAATCAACACATTCAAATCACAGATTCAAAAACCTTGTTACCCACAATGTCCTCTGGAGAAAGTGCGAACTTTTCAGATAGGTATTCAGATCTCTCCTAATCTGATTCATCTCACATTGTATTTACTGTCACTCTCCATTTCTAACCCTCCCACCCAACCATGCTTTCTCATCAGACTGACTGTATCATGCTGCTTTCTGTCTCTCCTCCTTTGCGCACATTCCACTGATCCAAATCCTAATTTTCCTCGAAGGTCTAGCTCAGTTCTTCTCTCACGAAGCCTTCCTAACAACTGGCTCCATATTTCTTTCTCCGGCACCAGACTACTGTCCGTGCCAATGGATGTGGGTTCTGTGGACCTCTGGGGATTCCTGAGACCCTTTGAGGGGGCCCATGAGGTCACAAGCATTTTTATATAATACTGTTATTTCTTTTTCTCATTGTGTTAACATCTACAATGACAGCACAAAAACCAGCACCATAGCACAACTCAGTAGTGGCACCAAACCGTGCAAGTCATCATCGTGCTCTTCACCACCACCAACTCACAGTCTGCAGGACAGACTCCACCTCTCACCCCTATATTAGCCATCCTCCCTTCTCTCTCCCCACTGGTAACCACTAGCTTGTTCTCTATATTTGTGAATCACTTCACTTAGGAATGTTCTTCATGAAGCTGAAACAACTACTAACTTTATAAAACCTTGACCCTTGAGCACCTGGGTTTTTAATATTCTGTAAAGAAATGGAGGTACTCATGAAGCACTACTGCTGTGCATCAAAGTATGACGGTGGTCTTCAGGAAAATCGCCGAGCAATTTTTGAGTTGTCGGTTTTTTCCATAGACTCCATTTTCACTTGACAGACAACTGACACAAAATGCAGTTATTAAGCCTGAGTGTTTGGCAGATATTTTCCCTAAAATGAACAAAGCGAAACTGTCATTTCAAGGAAAACAGCTGACAATATTTGTTGCTAATGATAAAATTCACACTTTTGAGCAATTAATGTATTAGAATTTAAGACAACTTGTATTTGCCACTGGGAACTTGACAGGTCCCCAATATTTAATGGATTTTCTGATAAGATTGATGAAATGGAGACTGGAGTTTTTTTTTAATATTTTATATCATGAAATGGATCAAAATTTGTAAAAGTTAGTTAATTCAATGAATCAATATTTTCTAACTGCCCTATGCACAATGATAAAATCATGCTTGGATAAAGATTCAATCAAAATGCAAGACAAACTTCACCTCCCACCCCTATGTTAGCCATCCCCCCTTCTCTCTGACCACTGGTAACCACTAGTTTGTACTCTCTATTTATGAATCTGCTTCTTTTTTCTTTTATTCACTAATTTGCTGTATTTTTTAGATTCCACATATAAGCAATATCATACAGTATTTGTCTTTCTCTGTCTGACTTACTTCTCTTTAGCAAAATACCATCCCAGTCCATCCATGTTGCTACTATGCCTTAGCAATTGTAATTAATATGGCTATAAACATTGGGGTAGATGCATCTTTTCAAATTAGTGTTTTTGTTGCTTTCAGGTATATACCCAGGAATGGAATTGTTGGGTTATATAGTAACTTTATTTTTAGTTTTTTGACAAGCCTCCATACTATTTTCCACAGTGGCTGCTCCCACCAATAAGCTAGGAGAGCTCCCTTTCTCATATCCTTCCCCACATTTGTATTCCTGTTTTTTTTTTTTTTTTGATGACAGCCATTCTGACAGGTATGAGGTGATTTCACTGAAGTTTTGATTTGCATTTCCCTGATGAACAGTGATGTTGAGCATCTTTTTCTATGCCTAGACAGCTACTCGTAAACTAATGAAATCAGAACATTCTTTAACCCCATACACAAAAATAACTCAATATGGATTAAAGACCTAAATGTAAGCCTGGATACTATCAAACTCCTAGAGGAAAATACAGAATACTCTTTGAAATAAGTTGCAGCAATATCTTTTTGGACCCATATCCTAAAGCAAAGGAAACAAAAGCAAAAATAAACAAATGGGGCTGAGTTACACTTAAAAGCTTTTGCCAAGTGAACAGGAGAAGTATTTGCAATTGATATGACTGATAAGGCATTAATAATCAATATATATAAACGCTCATACAACTCAATATCAAAAAACAAACAATCCAATTTAAAAAATGGGCAGAAGAAAAGAACAGACATTTTTCCAAAGAGGTAATGCAAAGGACAACAGGCACATAAAAAGGATGCAAGATAGGCTTCTAACACACAAAAGCTCATTGAAATGGTTTTGCATTCCGTATCACATGCAATGTTTAAGAACTAATACTTGTTGAATTTTAATGTGGCATCAAAGAAGAATACTGACATAGACCTAAAAAGGCTTTAAAATACTCTTTTCCGTAAGGCTGCATCTATGTCATATACTTCAACCAAAACAACATATTGCAATTTTTAACTAAAGTTAAAGGCTCAAATAGAAGAAACAGCTGTCTTCTCTTAAAGAGATCTGTAAATACATAAAACAATGCCACTCTTCTTACTAACTTTTGTTTTAGAAAAGTCACATTTCATAAAATATTTTCATATGTAAAAAATTTTCATATTTTGAGTTTCTTATGGATTGTTTAATTATTTTTTCAGTTCTAATACTATCAATTATTTAATACAGATAGATATATCCATTGGAGAAGGCAATGGCACCCCACTCCAGTACTCTTGCCTGGAAAATCCCATGGACGGAGGAGCCTGGTAGGCTGTAGTCCATGGGGTCGCTGAGTCAGACACGACTGAGCGACTTCACTTTGACTTTTCACTTTCATTCATTGGAGAAGGAAATGGCAACCCACTCCAGTGTTTTTGCCTGGAGAATCCCAGGGATGGTGGAGCCCAGTGGGCTGCCATCTATGGGGTCGCACAGAGTCAGACACGACTGAAGCGACTTAGCAGCAGCAGCAGATATATCCATGTTAAAGATGCTCTTGGGGGTCAATATGTTATTAAGAGCATAAAGTATAAGAATATAAAAAGTTTAGAACTGCTGTTCTATAACATTCATTCTGGCTCTTAATTTTACATTATATAAATTGTAATCGTATGATACCATATAGAGTATGTGAAGTCACTCAGTCATGTCCGACTTGGCGACCCCATGGACTATACAGTGGAGAGCCCTTCCTTTCTCCAGGGGATCTTCCCAACTAAGGGACTGAACCCAGGTCTTCCGCATTGCAGGCGGATTCTTTACCAGCTGAGCCACAAGGGAAGCCCGTATAGAGTATAATGCCACCTATTTTTATGTATACATACTATAATTTTAATTGGATTATAATGTGAAGGAAAAGAACTATTTTTAACCTATAACAACTAGTAAAGTAAGCCAATAGATACTTGCTGAATTGCCTTGAGATAATATATTCAAGTCAAAGTGTTTAATAGACAAGGTTCATGCCTTGTCAGTTTCCAAAGGCTGTTCCAGGTGATCTGGAAAATTTAAGATTATGCTCTGTCCCAATGCAGTTGTCAGCTACTACATTCCATTAACATGTTTTCGTTTGTTTGTTTTTGGCCTTACTATGTTGCTTGTGCAATCTTAGTTCCCCAACCAGGGACTGAAACTGTGTCCCTGTTGCAATCAAAGTGCAGAGTCCTAACCACTGGATCTCCAGGAAATTCTCACTAACATTAACCCTCACTGACATTTTTTTTTTTGAAGTTTGCAAATTCTTTATATTTCCAGCTGTTGAGACAATATTTCTGAGAGCTGAGGTTACCTCCAGCGGCGAAACCAGAGCCAGCTATTAAGCAGCCAGAATGCTACAGTAATTGAATACATGACCACTTCTCTTTTAGCCTGTTCTTTGTTCTCCTCTTCCAGAAGCTGTAGAGGTCTATTTAGTTTGATTATCTGTAGTCTTAATGAAGCTGCATCTACAACTGTCATGTCTTCTGAAGTTCCTTCAGTCATTGCATCTATATTTGAAATGCCATACCTGACGTTGTCAACATGAGGATTATAAGTGGTGGCAGCAGACACACCACGCAACACAGGTATGAAGTCAGTTTTGACCAGCTGTCCATTTTGGCGAACAGCATTTTCACTCATAGAGTGTTCTCTTTTTAGCCTGCTAACTGCACGGATTTCTTCATTTTGAGGGGTTGGAGCAGGTCTTTCTAAATCCAGAAAGTCTAGCAGTCTTTCACTCAGAGTAAGCACACGAGGTGGTGTTTTTAGAGCCAGAGGCTTAATAGAGTTGACTGTATAAGGTCAAGATCTGCTGGTCTTGAAAAGGGAATGTCTTCATTATTTCCTGCTACCACAGTTCTCTCTGGAACTTGCATAATCACACTAGCGTTTGAAACTCCTTCTTGAAATCCTTGTTCCAGGTCAGCATTTGGTGGTGCTACCTTTCATTTTTCTGGGACCCTCATTCGCTGACTAATACCTTCGGTGTATTCCATTTCACACTGAATTCGACTAATTTCCGCCATCTCAGCAGCAGTGGGAGAAGGAAAGGCTGCCCCACTCACTACCTGTGTACCAATTACTGCTTGCTCTTCGGCATTATCTGCTTCTGTGCTTCATATTAAATCCATTAACTTGCCTCAGTATGCACGTGCTGGATTTAGAGCCACTTTTGCCCCCCTGGGCCCGCTGGAGGGTCCCCGGCAGCGAGGGCCACTGCCCACCGGCTCCCGGGGTGCTCGGGTGGACGGTCTCAGAGGCCGTTGGCCGAGCGCAGAGGCGCCCGGGCAAATCACCGGCCGGAGTCGCCCACAGCTGGTGGGGAGAGAAAACCCTCATTGACATTTTGAATGACTATGTTGTTCCATCCAAGTATTTCCCCCTATCTCTGCACCTGTTGTTTCCACCTCCTAAATTTCCTTCTCTCCCTCTCCATGATTCCTGACTCTTCATGGAGCCCTTTCCTAACCTTCCTTGTAGCTTGGGTCTCTCTCTGACTTTCTCTGAGAGCACCTTATACTCATCTTTAAATGTCACCTCTCACAATTTTAATTGTGTAATTATTTGATTAATGTCTGTCTCTCTCACTGGAATATATGCCCCAAAGGATATTTCAGTGAAATTTCTCAATTGTATCTATTTTACAGGGTTATAGAAATAGTCCTAACTGTTGCTTCCTGACCTGCATACAGATTTCTCAAGAGGCAGGTTAGGTGGTCTGGTATTCCCATCTCTTTCAGAATTTTCCACAGTTTATTGTGATCCACACAGTCAAAGGCTTTGGCATAGTCGATAAAGCAGAAGTAGATGTTTTTCTGGAACTCTCAAATCAACTGAAATTAATTAACCCTTTATCCTATGACATTTAGCAATATGATAGCTAAAGCATCAGGAGGAAAATTTTATTACACATCACAGAAGAAACAAATTGATGTGTTTTCTCTTTTTAGACAAACTGCTCAGAAAGTAGATCCTGGAAGGCAGAAGTGTGCACAGGGGAACTGTGTGAGTCCCGGAGAGAGGTGGCAATGCTTCTGTGGGGGGGCAAGAAGACAGGGACAGGCTGAATCCGCAGGTCAGACGTAAGCGGCTGGGAAGATTCTGAGGTTTCCAGCCCAAGTGGCTGAAAGGATGGAGATTACTTTTACCAAAATTTAAAAAGTTGGAAGAGAAATACAATTAGGGGGGAAAGATTATGAATCAGTAAGATTTCCAAGTGGAGATGCCAGGGGTCTGGGGTTGAGAGGAGAGAGCTGAGTATAAACTGAGCAAGTATAAACTTGGGAGGTGTTAACACAGAGCTTATAATCGAATCTGAGGAAGTGAGTGAGAAGAGTGGGTGAGTCTGGGTGAGCTCTGAGGACGTGGGACAAATAGGACGGGCTTGGGTCAGAGAGGAGCAGATAGTGGGAAGGCAGAGAAGTGGTGGGAAAGATGGAGAGAGGGGCAACCACACGGTAAACTGACTCCCTTTTCGCCCATTCCCTTCTTTCCCTTCCCACTTTCTCTGTCCCCCCACCACCCCCGCACAGTGACTGCCAGAGGAGGCTACTAACTGGACAGCTTATGTTCTGTTTCTCCTTCTCATCCCCCTACATACTCATGCCACACTGATCTCTCTCTGGCTACACTGTTCAATACAGTAGCCACTAGCTGCATGGGGTTATTTAATTTACCTGAATTAAAATGAGACAGAATTACACATGCAGTTCCTCTGTCTCACTAGCCACTTTCAAGTGTCTCTACAACCACGTGTAACTAAGTGGACAGCACAGATACAGAACAGATGGAGACAGGGTCAGTGCTGCCCCTAGACATAGCTTTGTCTCCTCAGCTCAGAAGTCCAGACCCTTAGCTGGAGACTGCTACAGTCTACCCTAAACTATCTTTTTCATTTTTTTTAACTTTTGATCTTATACTGGGGTATAGCCAATTAACAACGTCGTGACAGTTTCAGGTGGACAGCAAAGGAACTCGGCCATACGTATACACGTAACCATACTCCCCCAAACTCTCCTCCCGTCCAGGCTGCTGCATGACATTAAGCAGAATTCCCTGTGCTATACAGTAGGTTCCTGTTGGTTATCCATTCTAAATATAGCAGTGTGTGCATATCTATTCAAACTCCCTAACTATCCTTTCTCCCACTCTCCCTCCCTGGCAACTATAAGTTCACAGAACTAACTTTTTAACTTCATTTTCTTCCACTTCCCTAGATCAACCTTGTGCTGGATACAAACTGAGCATACCCCACTCTCTTCCACTTTCATTTCTTGACTTAGGCCATGCTATTTGGATACCCTCCAGTAATGTATCTACCGAGACGGTTAGGTTTATGCATCACCTTGCCTGGGTTCTGTGCTGCTGTGCTTAGTCGCACAGTAGTGTTGGACTCTTTTTGACCCCATGGACTGTTGCCCACCAGTCCTCTGTCCATGGGGATTCTGCAGGCAAGAATACTGGAGAGGGTTGCCATGCCCTCCTCCAGGGGATCTTCCCAACCCAGGGATCGAACCCAGGTCTACCACATTGCAGGCGGATTCTTTACCATCTTGAGACACCAGGGAACTTAAGCAATCAAACACGAATCTAAGAGTTGCTATGAACTTATTTTGTAGATGTGGTTAACTGATGTGGTAATCAGATTACTTTAGCGAATAGAAATTATTCTCAGTGATGTAAGTGGGACTCATGTAGGCAGGGACTCATGTGGGCAGGGACTCATGTGGGACTCATGGCTGGCCTTAAGAAAAAAACTGAAGCTTCTCTGAGAAAAAGAAATTCTGTCTCTAGACTGCAGTGTCTGCCCCTACCCAAGGGTTTCCAGCCCGCCCTTCCTGCCTCTGGGCCCCACAGATTAGAACCCACAGTTGTGGAAGCAGGTTCCTTGAGATAAGTCTCTTTAATAAATATTTCTCTGTATGTGTGTACTAATATAGATACATACATGTACATTTGTGTATACATTGTGTATACACATGTATGTGTATGTGTGTGTGCTAAGTTGCTTCAGTTGTGTCCAATTCTTTGCGACCCTAGGGACTGTAGTCCACCAGGATCCTCTATCTATGGGATTCTCTGGGCAGGAACACTGGAGTGCGTTGCCATTCCTTTCTCCAGGGGATCTTCCCAATCCAGGAATAAACCTGTGTCTCTCATGCCTCCTGCACTGGCAGGCAGGTTCTTTATCACTAGCACTGCCTGGGAAGCCCATACACAAATACAGATATAGCTAAACACATACATACATACATATGCTTACACATGTGTGTTTGTGTCTAGATATTCTATGAGTTCTGTGTTCTGGTAAAACCTTGACTGGTACAGATTTTAGTACCTGATAAAATGTACCCTTCAAGGTTGCAATACATACAACCTTCTTCAAAAATACAAACCTGATTTTTCAAAGACAATGATTCTAGACCTGGCTGCACATTTGAGTCACCTTTGTAAACTTTATATAAACATACTCAGGTTCTGTATATAAACATAGGCAAGAGCAAGATTAGTACATGAAGGCGGAGCTTGGGCGTTCATGTTTTAAAAGAGTTTCTCCGGTAATTCTGACGCACAGCCAAGGTTGAGAACTACAGTCCAAGCCGAACTCCTCTGGCACCTTTGCTATAAGTGCCACTGAAAATCATCAAACACAGCACACCGTCTTACATTCTTTCAACCAGCCAACCAACCAGCATCAGTTACATGATTTAACATCTGTCAGATAATAAGACAGTGTGCAGGGCATACAGGCAACAGTATACCCACTCTTGGTCTTGAGGGCAAACACTGAGATATACAGCTTAATATTATTCTTTGAAGCACACTGATTAATGAATTATTATGTGATAGAATAAATAAAAATTTTACTACAATATTTAGAGAAGCTGAGAGTGGTTATTCAAAACAGTGCATAATTTAAGTAGCTCTTATTTCAACTGAAAACTCTATCAGCAAGTGTTAATAAATGCTCTCTATATGTATTTATTAACAGACTGTACTGTTGGTATTTGTGATACTGCCAGGCATGATTAATTCTCAACCCAGAGATCGTTTGGTAGGCACCGAAGTGTCTGTAACTACTTTCTTAACAGCAAAAGCTACAAATGCTCCTGTGAGCTCGATCTAAGGAGAACAAAACCAATTCCTGAGATCAACACAGTCTGATTTAATCTGCAAGAGCCAGAGGAGGGTTTGGCTGGACTGAAGAATGTGGATTGGGGCCACTGCAAGGGTGGCTAACCTGGCGCCTGCAAGATGCTTTGCCACCTCTAAGTCAATCCATAAACGTTAGATAAGACTTCTCACTGTATTATTATTTTATGAACACACTTTTCAGCTAGCTAAAATGCTTTTCAACCCCTGTGCAGTCACTGAACGACACTCTTGTGAGAAAATCTACTGCTGATTTTTCTGCTTTTATACATTCAGAAAACTAAGATCATGGCATCCGGTCCTATCACTTCATGGCAAATGGATGGGGAAACAGTGGAAACAGTGGCTGACTTTATTTTTCTGGGCTCCAAAATCACTGCAGATGGTGACTGCAGCCATGAAATTTAAAGACGCTTACTCCTTGGAAGGAAAGTTATGACCAACCTAGACAGCATATTAAAAAGCACAGATATTACTTTGGCAACAAAGGTCCGTCTAGTCAAGGCTATGGTTTTTCCAGTGGTCATGTATGGATGTGAGAGTTGGACTGTGAAGAAAGCAGAGCACCAAAGAATTGATGCTTTTGAACTATGGTGTTGGAGAAGACTCTTGAGAGTCCCTTGGACTGCAAGGAGAGCCAACCAGTCCCTCCTAAAGGAAATCAGTCCTGGGTGTTCATTGGTAGGACTGATGTTGAAGTTGAAACTCCAGTACTTTGGCCACCTGATGCAAAGAGCTGACTCATTTGAAAAGACCCTGATGCTGGGAAAGATTGAGGACAGGAGGAGAAGGGGACAACAGAGGATGAGATAGTTGGATGACATCACCGACTCAATGGACATGGGTTTGGGTGGACTCTGGGAGTTGGTGATGGACAGGGAGGCTTGGCATGCTGCAGTTCATGGGGTCGCAAAGAATCAGACATGACTGAGCAGCTGAACTGAATTGAACTTATACATGAGGAGACTGAGCTCCTAAAAGGAAAATCAACTTTTTCCCCAAGGGAAAGAGCAGAGCCGCGAGGGGATGGAGGGCTTCCAATCCCCTGGAATTCCATCATGCTTAGTTTCCTAGGGGTGCTTTAGGACTTTCTTTTACAAAAAAGAAAAAAAAAAATTCAAAAAAATAAGAACACTTTTCAAAGTTACACAAGTGCCTCCTCTCATTCACCTCTCTCAACTTTCTTACTTCCTCTTTCACAAGACAGTTTATTTACTTTACTTGCTACAAACACTTGAGGCTCATGGAAGTTCATGAAAGGGTGGTGATACCATTAGCATCACTAAATGATCTGTCAAAACTTTCATCATGTGTTTTTATTCTAATGGATTTGGACTTTACAGTCAAATTTTACTCCAGCTTCAAGTATGGCCTTGACTTGATATGTTTTAATTCATATTAACATTGTAAAGATCCATATTATTGGTTTGTCCATTATAATTAATGAAAATTCTCTTCAGTGGCCATTACAATCTGTCAGATCACATTAATCTACATTTCAAAAAGTGACTTGGGAGAAGGAACTATAAATACATTTTCCTTTTTTGAAGGAGCCATTAGGGTTTTCAGGGTAAAAGCATATTTATAGTTTTTTTTTTTTTTTTTCAAACCAGAGACAGACTTAAGGAATATATTTGAGACTTAAGAGTAAAAATGCACTTTTTATTATTATTGTTGAAATAAGAAAAACTACAGTTAAGTATTAAGACTTCAGGAATGAAAGAATTTTAAATCCTCTTTCCAAAGCCCTTAAGCCTTCCAAATTAATGAAGAGTTCAAAATGCAGGAGGGTCAGCTACAGCTGAAATCTCACTGAGCTCCTCTTTTCAATTTTCTAGGAATCCTGTGAATTCATATTCTGTTTACATTTCCACCAAGTTCTGTGTTTCTCTTTAAATTTTTATTACAACTTTTTTACATTAGTGCTGTTTTTTAGGTCATGGCACGGTCAGGTCATTTACTGGCAGACTTTCAGCTTTAACTCAATTCTTTTGCTTTTGTGGGCTTTTCTGGCCATTACTGCGATATGCTTCTAGATGACTTATAATCAAATGAGTTCCATGGTAAATACTGCTCTCACATCTTTGTTCAGAATGCCCAGGGCTCCCTGCTTTCCTCATGCATGTTTTTGTCAAATTAATTTTGACATTCCCCAGATAACAGATAGCTTGCTGAATTTCAAATGGGATGCACTGTGGGAGAGCAATTCACAAAGCATTTTACAGTCAAGGGCTTTTGAAAACAGGGACTAAAACCAGGTAGAATGAACACTGTTCTGTGGAGGAAGGGGTTTTAATTAATAATGTAATTTGGCTGCTGATGACAATAGGTTGAATTAAGGAAATAAAAAATAAAACAAAAGCAACTCAGATGCAACCATGAGCCAAATGTAACTGACTAAATGGTACACTCCCAGAAACATCCTCTTTCCCTCCTTCCCCGCTTTCCATCAGCTACCAAGTCCCGGAGCACATAAATCATGCCTGCCCTTCCTTCCCTTCCCTCCTGGCTTGGCCAAGTATTCATCATCTGCCGAGACTATCATCTAGTCTGTCCGTTTGTGAACAACTCCAAGGTAACTCAATTATGAGACCGTCTTTCTACTGAAATGAAATCCGTCTGCCTGTGTATACCTTCTCTCCCTAGGTTTTAATACCATATTTTGCACCATCACCCACCTACCACCACTGTCAAAATATGCACCTGCTGTCACCTTCTTGCCTGGGTCAGGATCCACCACCATGCTCATCTTTCTCCTCTCAATACATTTTCCCTTCAAATGGAGCACCCAGATGGGGAGGTGGCTTCACCAATATTGAACAGAAGAAGTCTAGTAATTTCTTGGTTTTGGATAGATAGGTATGAATACAATCGAGATTCACATAAAATTTCTGACATCGTTGTTATTACATGCTCAACTCATACTGAGTTTAATTACAGCCTCTTCATGTGATCAGTTATTGGCCTCAGCTCTTGTGATCTTTCCTTAGGCAACTGGTACTTACGAATTAGGAGCTGGAGCTGACTTTAATTCATATTGATTTTTGTCTCCTCTAGAAATTGATTTCCATCCTTATTCCACAGTCTTGGCAAGATCAATTGCCCAGATAAGCACACTCTCACTAGGCCCACATTTCTTCAATCTGTATTTAAAAATGATTATTTTCCCACACACCTTGCTAAACTCAAGACACAAAATGTCTGCAGCTTTCTCCTAGTCTAAAAGCCTAATAATGCCCATGAAAAAAAAAGAAAAAAAAAAAAAGGAAAGAAAAGGAACATGCTGTCAGTTTGACATGACTTATTTTTACTGTTTTACTGAACACAAGTTGGTTCCTGACGACCTTTTAACAGTCACAACCCATCTGCTTAAAAAAAAAAAAAAAAACCTCAGCTATAATATCCCTGGAGATAAATGCTCCAGCTTCAATGTCTCCATTTATCAGAATATAGTCCACCATGCCCAACTTCCACCCAACCCCATCCCTTTTTTAAGACTATCACATTTGTCCCTCTTTCTATTCTTCTGGCACCTGTCCTGGTCCCCATATGACCCCAAGATTATCAGCTGTGGTTCCATGAACAAATTTATAAGCTCTTTTAATGCCCTGATAGATACATAATTTTTCTAGTCAGGAAGCTTAAACTGCTTTGGAATAATTGTATTCTTTTCTAAAACTGTCTAGTGCAGTGTGGGCTTCTATAGCCCCATACTAGAACTTGAGCCATTTCAATCAACAGATGACCTTAATTAGCAGAAAAGACAAAAGTAGTCATTTAGAAGCTGATGAGCTCTTTTCTTCTCTGTCATCGCGTACCATTAAATTTTCTTCCTCAGGTGCGGGACACCTCACTGCTTCTTCAGGGTTTAACATAACTCAAAGTCTGTCCTTCTCTCTTTCATGATGCTAAGCATTTGTTCACAGGCCTCAACTCACTCACTCACTCTGCATCTTGAGTTTTATTTGCGCTTCTTTAGTAATAATGGGAAAAAATAAGGTTGGAGTATTCCAGAGGATCAGTGCTAATGCACAGAATGAACACTTCTTAGCACTCTGTTCAGCTGCGTTTAGCAAGTCTGGCCTGGCTGGGTATAGAAGCCCACTCACGATTGATGACTGTTTCTTTGGGAAAATACACTCTGCATTCCAAAGAAGTGACTCGGAAAGAAATTTCTCAGATGTTTGTCTTGGACTGCCTTTTGCTCCTAGGCCCCAGCTTCTGAATCAATCACATAAAACATATGAGTAGATCCTCTTCCTCCAGATTCAGGAAAAACACCATCACTTTTTTTCTCTTGAATGCACAAAAAGCTTTCAACACCGAAATGCCCTGTGAATTTCTACCACAGTAAATGGACCAATTTAGGAAATCTTACTAGCCTATTTACTTTTGATCTCCTTTTCCTTTTTGACCATCCTTATGCCAAATTAACATTCCTTCGTTTGCGTGATAACCCCCTCTTTTTTAAACGGTTTTTTATTTGAGTAGAGTTGACATACAATGTTGTGTTAGTTTCAGATATATGGCAAAGTGGATTAGTTGTGTGTGTGTGTGTGCATAGGCTTCCCAGATGGTGCTAGTGGTAAAGAACCTGCCTGCCCATGCAGGAGACACAGGAGACCCAGGTTCAATCCCTGAGTCAGGAAGATCCCTGGGAGGAGGGCATGGCAACCCCCTCTAGTATTCTTCCCTGCAGAATGCCAAGATCAGAAGAGCCTGGAGGGCTACTGTCCATGGGGTCACAAAGAGTTGAACATGACTGAAGTGACTTAGCATGCATGTACGCATATATATATATATAAATATATATACTATACAATATATACACACCTTCTTTTTCAGTTTCATATAGGTTATCACAAAATTGTGAGCAGAGTTCCCTGTGCTACACAGTGGGCTCTTGTACTGTGTGCTAAGTCACTTCACTTGTGTCTGACTCTTTGCGACCCTGTGCACTGTAGCCCACCAGGCTCCTCTGTCCATGGGATTCTCCAGGGAAGAATACTGGAGTGGGTTGCCATGCCCTCCTCCAGGGGGTCTTCCTGACCCAGGGATTGAACCTGTGTCTCTTGCATTTCCTGCATTGGAAAGTGGATTCTTTAACACTAACACCAGCAGGGAAGCCCATAGTAAGTCCTCATTAATCTATTTTATATATATTAATGAATATATTCATTAATATATATAATCTCCTAATTTGTCACTCTCTGCCCCATCCCACCCCAATATCCCCTTTAGTAGCCATAAATTTGCTTTCAATATATGTGAGTCTATTTCTGTTTTGTAAATAAGTCCATTTGCATTATTTTTATTAGATTCCACATATAAGTGAAATCATAAGATATTTATCTTCCTCTGACTTATTTCACTTAGAATGATAATCTCTAGGTCCATCCATATTGTTGCAAATGGCATTATTTCATTCCTTTTTTATGGCTGATATTCCATTGTATATATGTACCACATCTTCTTGATTCATTCCTCTGTCAACGGACATTCAAGTTGTTCCCAAGTCCTGGCTATCGTAAACAGTGTTACAACAAACACTGGGGTACATGTGTCTTTTCAACTTATGTTTTTTTCCTGGATATATGCCCAGGAGTAGGATTCCAGGATCATATGGTAGCTCTATATTTAGTTTTTTAAGGAACCCCCCATACCGTTCTTCATAATGGGGGTATCAATTTACATTCCCAATAACAGTGTAGGAAGGCTCCTTTTTCTCCACACCCTCTTCAGCATTTACTGTCTGTAGACTTTTCAGTGATGGCCATTCTGACCTGCGTAAGGTGACACTTCACTGTAGTTTTGATTTGCATTTCTCTAAGAATTAGTGCTGTTGAACATCTTTTAATGTGATTTTTGGTCATCTGCATGTCTTCTTTGGAGAAACGCTTTTTTAGTCGCACCTTTTTTTTTTTCTCCTTTGGTGAAGTTGCTCAGTCGTGTCCGACTCTTTGAGACCCCATGGACTGTATGTAGCCTACCAGGCTTCTCCGTCCATGGGATTCTCCAGGCAAGATTCTCCAGGGTTACCATTTCCTTCTCCAGGGGATCTTCCTGACCCAGGGATCGAACCCAGATCTCCCGCATTAGAGGCAGACGCTTTAACCTCTGCCATAAAGCTACAAGGCAAAGCCAGTCTGTTTATTTGCAGAAGGCACAAGAGAATACAAATACTTGAATGGAAGCTTTATTCCCAGTCTTCTCAATCCTGAAGATCTTGGAGTCTGAGGCAGTCTTTGGGACTTAAGTTGGGTTTCTCAGGATTTCCAAGGAAGACTTTGGATTGACCATAAAATAAACCGTATTCTCTCTCAATAGACCCAGCACCAATTCAGTTGCCTCAGGGTCATTTAGACCAGAAAAAAAAAAACAAAATGAAGTCTGGATTTGGGGGGAGAGTGCAGGAAATAAAGATGAAAACTGATCCTTGAGCCTACTTTGAAACAAAACTTGACCACCCATTTTGAATCAAAACATGGAAACAAAACTCTGTAGACTCAGCTGGCTCTGACTTTTCCCCTCACAGCATTCACACCTCAGGGACAGGAAGACTGACAGCTTCCTGGTTCTCTGTGCCACTGCCAGATCATCACTCTCTAGCTGTCTCTTATACACATCTAGATGTGTATAAGAGACAGGTTACACAAGTGCCTCCTCTCATTCACCTCTCTCAACTTTCTTACTTCCTCTTTCACAAGACAGTTTATTTACTTTACTTGCTACAAACACTTGAGGCTCATGGAAGTTCATGAAAGGGTGGTGATACCATTAGCATCACTAAATGATCTGTCAAAACTTTCATCATGTGTTTTTATTCTAATGGATTTGGACTTTACAGTCAAATTTTACTCCAGCTTCAAGTATGGCCTTGACTTGATATGTTTTAATTCATATTAACATTGTAAAGATCCATATTATTGGTTTGTCCATTATAATTAATGAAAATTCTCTTCAGTGGCCATTACAATCTGTCAGATCACATTAATCTACATTTCAAAAAGTGACTTGGGAGAAGGAACTATAAATACATTTTCCTTTTTTGAAGGAGCCATTAGGGTTTTCAGGGTAAAAGCATATTTATAGTTGTTTTTGTATAAGAGACAGACTCCATGGACAGTAGCCTGCACCAAGCTCCTCCGTCCGTGGGATTTTCCAGGCAAGAGTACTAGAGTGGGTTGCCATTTCCTTCTCAAGGGAATCTTCCCGACCCAGGGATCAAACCCTGTCTCTTATACACATCTAATAGTTCCTTTTAGGTCCATGCAAGTAGAATATACCCCCAGGGTTTCCTAGAGCCTGGCATCCCCTACTTCTTAGCTGCTGCTTCTAGTTCAGGGCAAATCTGGCCCCAGCTCACATTGTCCCTCTCTGTTCCAGGTCCCCCATCAGACCAGAAGCACATCTGCACCCACAGATAAGACCAGTGCACACTGGCCTCTCAGTAACTGGACTCTTCATCTCCAACGTCCTTCTCCCTTTCATGTATTAACCGCCAAGGTCCCACCCTGGGCCTTTTCATCACTTGAAACATTTTTTGTTCCAAAGTCACCTACTCAAGAACCCCTCTTTCGGAGGACAACAACATCTTCTCATTTCACAGTGACCACAGAGGTCCCGTGACTTTTCCTAATTAATCTGCTGATCCTCTTTTTCTTCCTTCTTTCTTAAGGTTCCATAACCAGGGCATCCTTTCAGTAACACTCTTACCAGAACTCTTTCCATCAAGGTCACTGAGCAAAGCTCCGACTCTGGCTAAAGCTGGCTATGTGCTTTCTTGGTGTGTGAGTGATGCTGGAGAGACGCCGCAGCAGGGCAGCTTGGCGTCATCATAAATTGGGGGTCCTCGGCCCCACATGGGCCTTCAGAAAGCCTAGCACTTTTTCCTGTTTCTCCAGGTCAGCTTGGTCCCTAGTTCTCCACAAGTGCTTCAAAATGCTGACTCCTCACACTTAAGTTTTCTCTTCACTCTCAGCAGCAGAGAATTGAAGCAGTCAGATGGGAACTCCCTCAGCTTCTCTCCAAGAAAGCCGTAAACCAACAGCATCAGCCCACCGCACCTGTGCCTCAGGAGACAATGCTCTTCCTACGGAATGCTGACTCCTTGACATCTACAAAGCATCCACGGCCATTGTCAAAGTCGTGCTTTCCTCTAGGGTCAACAGTTCCTCACACGTGGATCCTTCCTATCAACATTAAAACCTGTTCAAGTTTCTCCATTTGACAGAAAAAACCATCCCTGGCCTTCATCTTCTCCTCTAGTTCTCTGAGCCCTTCAGAGTCAAACCCCTGCCTTGAAAGACAGCTCGGTATTTTCTACCTCCTTTTCTCCTTCTCGTTTTATGATCCGCCCTAACATGGATTATAGGAGCATCTCCATGCTCCCGAGAAGCAGCTCTATCCGAGGACACCAGTAACCTCAATGCCTTTTCAGTATTCATTTCACTCAGTTCAGTTCAGTCACTCAGTTGTGTCCGACTCTTTGTGACTCCATGAATCGCAGCACACCAGGCCTCCCTGTCTATCACCAACTCCCAGAGTCCACCCAAATGCATGTCCATTGAGTCGATGATGCCATCCAACCATCTCATCCTCTGTCGTCCCCTTCTCCTCCTGCCCCCAATCCCTCCCAGCATCAGGGTCTTTTCAAATGAGTCAGCTCTTCGCATTAGGTGGCCAAAGTATTTCAGTTTCAGCTTCAACATCAGTCCTACCAATGAACACCCAGGACTGATCTCCTTTAGGATGGACTGGTTGGATCTCCTTGCAGTCCAAGGGACTGTCAAGAGTCTTCTCCAACACCATAGTTCAAAAGCATCACAACTCTCACAGCCATACATGACCAATGGAAAAACCATAGCCTTGACTAGATGGACCTTTGTTGACAAAGTAATGTCTCTGCTTTTTAATATGCTGTTTAGGTTGGTCATTTCACTCAGTGGCTCTCAAATGGGGACAGTTTTGTCTCCAGGGGACATTGAGCAATGTCTGGAGCTATCTGGCTGGGGAGAGGGTCCTTTGCATCTTTTGGGCAGAGGCCAAGGATGCTGCTAAACATTCTATAATGCACAGGACAGCCTCCACAACAAAGAGAAATCCAGACCAAAATGTCAGTGATGTTGAGGTTGAGAAATCCTGAGATGACGACCCCTATACAACACCTTAAACTACTCACCACTTCATCTGTTTCTTAGCTTCCCTCTGGCCACCCTCCAGATTTTCTTTAGCCTTTCCAGGGCTCTCCTTTTGCAGCCATCTATTGATTCTCGAGTCACTGCCCCTTATTCCTTGGAGACTTAAGCCCTGGCTCACTGTTACTTCTCCAACACACTACTCCAGACATAATTCTTAGGGATTTCTCTCTCCACAAATGTAATCCTTCCCACACCCTTTCCCTTAGGCTCCACCCTTTCTCAGCCTTGCATTCCCAAGCTCACAGCCCAGACCTGTTCTGTATCACTTACTGCAACTTCTCCTTCAATTATATACATCTGATTCTCCAACTCCAGCCTCCTATCTTTCCAGTTCACTCTTCAATACCACAAATTCCGAAAATTACCAAACCCCACTACAGACTAAATCTATTGATCCTACTGTCTCTTCTTCCTCATGTCTGTGGTCCTCTGTTACAAAGACCCCGCAACTCTCTCATCCTTGACTTGCTTTGCTGAACTGACCCCCAAATAAGTTAAATCAAATTCTACCTACTCCACACCTGCTCCCCGCAAGCTGGACTTGAATAGGAAAAACAACTGACCTCAAGTGGGCTCTTAGGGCCGCCAGGCAATCATGTTCCATTACCCAGTGCATTCACTCTCAGTTGACTGTCTCATAGCTTCTCTCTCTTCAGACCTCTTCAACTCTTTTCTTCCTCAACCTTAGCTAGGCTTTGTTTCCCATTTCATTGGTAAACGGGAAGCAATCAAGTAAAAACTTCAACAAGCTCCTACTAGTAAATCTACTGAACTGTTCCACCTGGGCCCCAACAGGCTGGCCTCCCTCCTGTCCCTAAGAATGAACTGTCTCTACAGCTATGGCGGGACACCCACCCCACCACCCCTTCTTGCCCTCTCAAGGTCATCATTCCAGAAATTCTTCCTCCTCACTACTGTCTGATTCACCAGGGAAGCTCTCCCAAGGGTTACCCCTGAGAACTCAAATGTTGACTGCCATATCAGTAAACAAAGGATGTTCCATCACATGGCAGCCTCCTGAACAGTGAGCCCTGAGGGAACTCGGGATGGAGACAAACTGCCCACTGCCAAGCCCATCAGACAGGCAGCTGCTGCAGATTCCCCCGACGGTGTACCTGAGGAGACGCAGGATGAGAAAACAGAGGATACGGGCCCCAGGGAGCTGAGGTGCATATCAAAGGGGTAATTTCAGTGAGCCCAGACTCTTATCTTCTCTTACATAAAAAACCACTAAATTCGTTAATTTGAGATGTCTGGTATTTTCTCATTAAGACTGACCACTTGGTCTTTTGTTGCAAAAACTTCTGTATATCTTTGCTTGCCCCCTTGCCTCTTCAGAGCAATATCTAAGGGTTATTTGAGTTGCTGTCTCCTGGGCTTGAAGTCTTAAGAAAGTCCACTGAATAAAACGTAACTCTCAACTGTTAGGTTTTTTTTTTTTTTTTTTTTTTTCAGACAACATCCTCAAATAAGTTCCCAACTCAGAGTAAAACCAAAGTGTTTGCAATCACCTGTAAAGTCCCCACTAGCTACTATTCTCATCACCCTTCACTCTACTCCAGTCACACTGACCTCCTTCCATTTCCTCAAACATTTCACCAACTCCCACATCAAGACCCTTGTTCATGTACTTCTGTCTGCCTGGGATGCTCTTCATCCAGATTTCCAAAGAGTCTGTTCCAGCACCCTTGCTTCAGGTCTTTCCACTCATCACCTTCTCAGTGAGATATGCTGTACACCTTGCTGAAAACCATAACCAACTCCCTCCACAACACACCCAAATAATCCTTCCTTCTCTGAAGGATTTATTATCATGGGACACGCTATGTATTTTATTTATTTTGTGTTTTATACCTGCACTACCAAAATGCAAGCTCCACACATGCAGGATTGCTTTCTGCTTGTCCACCATAGTCCTTAAAATAGTAGATATCAAATATATATTTAATGAATTAATATCTTAACTCTTCAGGGTCACATCCATCTTCACCTAGTTAAAGACAATCAAATTTGAATTTCAGGAAATCAATTATATTTTCTATTAAGGAGTGCAGGCATGCCCAGTCATGGTCGAATCTTTGCAACTCCATGGATGGTAGCCCATCAGGCTCCTCTGTCCATGGAATTCTCCAGGCAAGAATGCTGGAGTGGGTTGCCATTTCCTTCTCAAGGGAATCTTCCCGACCCAGGGATCAAACCTGTGTCTCCTGCATTGCAGGTGTATTCTTTAACCACTGAGCCTCCAGGGAAGTCCTAGTGGTAGTATCCTCTCTCAAAAAGAGAATGCAGTTAAACAAAATTCCAAGTGGCATAAGTACTCTTCCCACATCCTTCTCTCTGCATAATCATGAGTGCTGAACTAAGGGAACATATCTGCTCCACTTTAATTCTCATCTTCCTGAGACTCTTTGTCTTTTCTAAATTCTGTGGTTTCTCATCATCTTCCCTGATTTATCCTGTTATAATGCTATACTCTTTTGCCAGTCTAAACTTTTTCATATTACTTATGTCAAATCTGACAGAAGCTAAACAAAGGAAACATCAACAACTGACATGAGATAAAGGATAATAAGAAGCCTGAAAGTGAAAGTCCTTCAGTTGTGTCTGACTTTTTGTGACCCCATGGACTATACAGCCCCTGGAATTCTCCAGGCCAGAACACTGGAGTGGGTGACCTTTCCCTTCTCCAGGGGATCTTCCCAACCCAGGGATTGAACCCAGGTCTCCCACATTGCGGGTAGATTCTTTACCAGCTGAGCTGTCAGGGAAGTCCTGCCTCTAAAACATTCAGAGAGTCAGACATAAATCTCAAGTTCTGGAAAAACTTGAACTATTTGAAACTCGAAAACTTGAAAAACTCAAAAAAGAGGCTCTTATTCTCAACACTTGAATCTTAAAATGTAATTTTTTAGCCCTGTTGTTTCATTCCATGTGCTTCCATACTGACTGCAGCCTGGTTTCTATCCAGCTTGCTGCTGGATAGATCCATGATTGCTAGATGAGAATTCCTCTCCATACCCTATCCTTCACCCTATGTATACTCAAGCAATCAGGCCCATATGAGTTCCTGGGATAGTGCCAACAGAGGCAGGGTTTCTACAAAAGCCTTGACCACTACCTAAACTTTCCACCTATTAGCTCCCAACCCCCAGGTTTTTTCCTACTCCTTGGGGTTTGGAATCAACCTGGGGTCTGCTGGGCAGTCATGCCTGCTGCATCCCTGCACTGACACGTCATATCACCTTTGCTCTTAACTCTATCTGGGATTGGGGACACTAGTGGGAGCCTGGGATGCCCCATGTCTGTGCTGCCATTCTGCAGGGCCACCTTTATCTGCTCCATCAGCATGTGAATGGTTCCCCATCCTTGGTTCTAACCAGACTGTAGTCTCCGCTTCTCAGTTTGAACTCTACACGTTTATCTGGGTCTCTGGTACTCAGTTCCCAGCCTCACTTTGGTTGATCCCCTTCTTCAGGTCTGATACCTGTTATCGTGCACCCCAGCTGCTTTCAGGGTCTGGGTCCCAAAATGATAAGTCACCAATCACATGGTCACAGAGCATCCAACCATGCCACCATTTACTCGAAGAGATTCCTCTTGAACTAACTGCTCTGAAAATTCTAATGTGATGAATTACCATTTTTTGACACAGGGAACAGAAACTGTCAGCGAAGACATCAATGTCAAGAGACAGAAAACCAGCATGCAGCTTACAGCTCAAATGTATACTGTGCTACATGTCGATTATACCGCCATGAAAACTGGGGAAAGAACAGAATGGGAAAATGTTTGGGATAAAATATTAAGTTTACAAAGCAGTCATAAGGCAGATTTTCATTGTGCTTGAACAAAAAACCGAACCACAACTGAGGTGGTTTTCCACCACAGTGAGATCACCAAGGGACTCTCTGAAAGGTCAGTCTTTAGCCAAGGCTCTTTCACTTTGACCCTCACCCACACATGCATCTCACCTGAGTGGCTTGATGTCCAGTTTCAACATGTTCCCAGCTCCTCACAAGTTTGGGGTGGCAACAACTCATGCACCAGTGTCCACATCTCCACTTACCCCTTAACATGTCAGCATGGTTCGGCTAACCTCACCCACTTCAACCTGCAGAGTGGAGTGGGAGGTAGGGACGAGCAACACGAGATCACGAGACAACACGTGATCAGGAGATCATGGCCCTACAAGGTGGCCACTGTCTGCAGGCACAGGAGGGGTTCACGGGAGCATTTCCGACCCACGATTTACATAGACAATACAATGGTACTTTGTTCGACTAGTCACATTACAGACACCTGGGCTGGGAAGGAAACCTTTAATGTCCTTATCATGCCCCAAGGAGCACTGTTTTCAGGACTTGTTTCAAATGAAAGAAAGACAACAGCTGAAGGAAACAAAGTAATAACGATAAGAATTCTGTGCTCCCCCTTGGTCAAACGATATAAATACACTCCACTGTATAAAAACACTGGGCGCTGGAGCCTTCTAAAATCTGAACTATTTGAGGATAAAGCCTGAGTAAACATGATCTAAGACTTGCTTTATTTCAGTTCAACTCAGCAAACTGTGGCTAGACCTTCCAAAACGCCACCCAGAGAAGAACAGAATAAGGATCCTTCAGCTCCTTTTATTCTACTCTGTCTTGTCTGCTTTCAGTTTTGCTTTGTCTTTGAGCTCATTTTGCTCCCAGGTTTGCACTGTAATTTAAGATTTGGGTTTGGGTCAACTTACCTGACTTTGTCCTGGCGTGTGCCCAATCCGCCTCCCTACCCAACGGGAGCCACCCATTCTTACTGATGCTGTGACTTTCTGTCCACAAAAGAGGCTTCCCTTAAATATCACACCGGGTTCCCCTGAGAACCTTATTCTCAAGGTGGCTTCTACACCTCCTGTTTGTTTACCATGGAGACTGCAGTTTGGGGAATGGATGTTTACCGTGGAACAGGGAGAACATGGGCTAGGCTGATACTGAGGAGAAAACACAAACAGCTATACACAAGCTACACAAAGACGCGGCAGACAATGAGCATCAGATGTGTGAAAGTCTATCAGTCCAGTTCAGTTCAGTCACTCAGTCGTATTGGACTCTGTGACCCCATGGACTGCAGCACGCCAGGCCTCCCTGTCCATCACCAGCTCCCGGAGCTTATTCAAACTCATGTCCATCGAGTCAGTGATGCCATCCAACCATCTCATCCTCTGTTGTCCCTTCCTCCTCCTGCCTTCAATCTTTCCCAACATCAGGGTCTTTTCAAATAAGTTAGTTCTTCACGTCAGGTGGCCAAATTATTGGAGTTTCAGCTTCAGCATCAGTCCTTCCAATGAATATTCAGGACTGATCTCCTTTAGGATGGACTGGTTGGATCTCCTTGCACTCCAAGGGACTCTCAAGAGTTTTCTCCAACACCACAGTTCAAAAGCATCAATTCTTTGGCGCTCAGCTTTCTTTATAGTCCAACTCCCACATCCATACATAACTACTGGAAAACCATAGCTTTGACTAGAAGGACCTTTGTTGTTAAAGTGATGTCTCTGCTTTTGAATATGCTATCTAGGTTGGTCATAACTTTTCTTTCAAGGAGTAAGCGTCTTTTAATCTCATGGCTGCAGTCACCATCTGCAGTGATTTTGAAGCCCAAGAAAATAAAGTCTGACACTGTTTCCCCATCTATTTCCCATGAAGTGATGGGACCAGATGGTATGATCTTAGTTTTCTGAATGTTGAGCTTTAAGTCCATTTTTTCACTCTCCTCTTTCACTTTCATCAAGAGGCTCTTTAGTTCTTCTTCAATTTCTGCCATAAGTGTGGTATCATCTGCATATCTAAGGTTATTGATATTTCTTCCAGCAGTCTTGATTCCAGCTTGTGCTTCATCCAGTCCAGTGTTTCTCATGTAAGTTAAATAAGCAGGGTGACATATAAGTTAAATAAGCAGGGTGACAATATACAGCCTTGATGAACTCCTTTCCCGATTTGGAACCAGTCTGTTGTTTCATGTCCAATTCTAATTTGCTTCCTGACCTGCATACAGATTTCTCAAGAGGCAGGTCAAGTGGTCTGGTATTCCCATCTCTTGAAGAATTTTCTACTGTTTGCTGTGATCGACACTGTCAAAGGCTTTGGCATAGTCAATAAAACAGAAGTACATGTGAAAGTCTATAAAATGCAAGAAAATCACAGATTCCTCCCTGAACACAATATGAACACACAATTAGAGAAAGATACTAGCCAGGACATAGAGATCTGATATCAGCCACTCAAATAAGGAAACTCTGATTACCAATTTCAGCACCATCATGTGGTCTACAGAAATGACTCTACATATTCTTTAAGGCATGACAGTGGAAAACAAAAATATGGAGACTTAACCTAAAAATCTCTTTTCAACGTGGGTTTTCTAAGACTCATTGTTAAGACAAGGGTCCCCAAAAGGAAGCATAGCCTATGATCCTCGAGTTCCACCCCTGGTCATTCTAGGCTAGTCTCACCAGTCTTCACACTTTGATAAGGGAAAAGCGGTGGGTTAGCATTGAAGGTGGAAGAAGTTTACCAGTGTAATCCCCATTAGACTGTAGCAAAGACTCTGCTGAGGCATGCCAATTTCAAACATCATTATTACATACTGAAATCTGTTTTACTTTCACATGGGGGATTGGTGTGGACAATGTATGTGTTTACCAGGCATACTGACATCTTACTCACACAGCTCTTTTTAGAGCTGCACAAATGTTGCTTAAAGATTATCAGTAAAAAGCAGTTAAGAAAATAACAAAACAGAAAAAGGCCAGCTCCATGAGTCTGTGCCAGTATCATACTCAAACATGAAAAGAAAAATCTGTGTCAGCTCTCCTTTGGGGCTGTAATAGCAGAAATCGGAAAAGCCAAAAACTGCTCTGCTACTTTAAGATGTGGGAATATTGGTGAGCAGTCACAATTTTGCCCCACTGAAAATCTCGCCGAATATAATAGGGAAGTCATTGAATACTATGTCTTTCTATTATATCTAAGTGATTTTCACAGTAGGCAATCTGCAAGTACACCACAGGAGTCCCACACTTTGAAATAAAATGGCACCGTGAATAGAGTCTCATATGCGATCCCTTTTCAGTCCAGAGCCCTGCCTGGTTTCCTTACTCTTGGCTGAATGGCGGGGGTGATCCTTAAAGAATCAATGAGAAGAAGGAAACCATATCATGAGGTGGGGTGGGGTTTTTTCTTTTTTTTGTCACTATCAATAATAACTGTGCTCTGCCAATTACTGGAGAGGTGATTATATATTGTATTTAGAAAATAAATTTGAAAAACAGGTTTTTTCCATTGCTAATGTGGTGGACAAGCCATTTGCAGCAGGGGCCAAAAAGTAAATCTAGGTGCATCCTGGCATGCTCTCCTCACACATCTGGTGCAATAACATGGTACATGAGTCAGAGAAACGCTTCTTCCCATCCCTCTCTTCAAAGAGCCCAACATAAAATCCGGTCAGCAAGGACATTCTGCACCAGGCATCCTATGTGCTTAATTTTCTTTAAACAAGGCATTAATACAATCACAGTAGTGTCTAATAAGATTTTTAATTCCTTGAGGGTAGGAACCATGGCTGATTTTTAATGAGTCTAATTTAGTGAGAGCATTTAGTCCCCTTCTTAGCAGAAACAACCAAGAGAATAGCCCTACAAGACGTACCCATATAGGCTGTGTGACTGAAAACTCCAGAATGAAACATGAATCGGACTCGTCAATGTCCTGGATGTGCTCAGTAAAGACTGGTTTCCAGGGTTACTGACAGCAGAAAGTGTAGCAAGGGTGCCAATGAATAAAGGGGGAGTTTTAGAACCATGATGCCATTTTACTGCAGAGTTCTCATTCGTCATTACAAGCAGCGTGAAGAGCGGGCTTACAGTGCATGATGCCAAGACACTACCTCCGGAACCTGCTCCCCAGAGGACCAGAGCTTGGCACACACATTCCTACCAGCCAGACCTGTGCCAGACCTAGAGCCCCTGAAAGCAAGAACTCAGTTTAAAACAAACAAACCCTCTTTCTCTAGGTAACTGACACAAATTTAAGATAGAGTAGTTGTACTCACAAACTCCGGGGTTCGGAAGTCCTGCTGACTTTCCAATGATCCAAAACCAGAGACAATTGTCTGTTCAAGGTTTTCCAAGGCTGAAAAGAAACAAACGGAAAAATAAATGAGCATGAACTTTCATTGACTTACATACATTTTTTTTTTCGCTTTTAAGTCAGCAGCATCAGATTAATTACCGTGCCTGTGGCACACTTACAAATTGACATTATTTAATGCTTTCAGGTACCAGGACACTCAAAATCTTCAGCAGCTGTTTCATCTATTGGATGATGCCATGTTTATAGGATATTACGTCTTAAATGTTCATTTAGCTTCTCCATGTAAGGACACAGCAACTAAATGTTATACAATTCTAGTTCAGGAACACTTTAGCCTATTGATGTCCTTTTTTCCTCTACTATGTCTCAGGAAACTGATGTGAAATCATTTTAGGGTAGTAATTTCAAAATCTGCTGAAAAGCACTATCTAATAGAAATACACTGGGAGCCAAACAAAATGTTCTAGTAGCTACATTAAGAAAAATAAATAGGTAAAATTATTTTTAGCAATAAGATTTATTTAACCTGATATACCTAGATTATCATTTCAATGTGCATATTCAATATAAAAATTATTAAATATTTTATATTTGTGGGTATTACTCTTATACTCACAACATCAGTGTGAACTAGCCACATTTCAAAACCTCAATAACTTCATGGGACCAGTGGTTACTACACTGGATAGTACAGTGTTAGAGAGATAAATAAGCCAAATTCAGAGAGTGGGTCATTCTGCAAGACACTAGTCTCCTCTTGTAAACAAGTTCCTGATGTGAATAAAAGGGACTGTTCCAGATTAAACCACATTAAGAGAACAAAACAATCATCTGAAGAGTGTGGTTCTGGGCTGGATCCTGCCTTAAATGATCCAGATATGAAAGACTTCCAAACAAAATCAGGAAAACTTGAATATTGATTAAGTGTTGGATTATATTAATATCAATAAGTGTGATATTACAATTTTGGTGTAGGAAAATGTTCTTAGTTAAATAAACATAAATAATCTTAAATAGTATTAAGCATTTAAATAATCTCAAATATTATTAAGCATTTAAATAATCTCAGATATTATTAAGCATTTAAATAATCTCATGTATCAACAGATCCAGCCTCTTCAACAAATCAATGACATGAAATATGTTGAGTATTAGAGATTTGAAGAACCCTAAGGAGCTTCAGTGTTCTGTGACAACCTAGAGGGGTAGAATGAGCTGGGAGGTGAGACAGGGATGTACTGGGGCTGTAATAGCAGAAATCGGAAAAGCCAAAAACTGCTCTGCTACTTTAAGATGTGGGAATATTGGTGAGCAGTCACAATTTTGCCCCACTGAAAATCTCGCCGAATATAATAGGGAAGTCATTGAATACTATGTCTTTCTATTATATCTAAGTGATTTTCACAGTAGGCAATCTGCAAGTACACCACAGGAGTCCCACACTTTGAAATAAAATGGCACCGTGAATAGAGTCTCATATGCGATCCCTTTTCAGTCCAGAGCCCTGCCTGGTTTCCTTACTCTTGGCTGAATGGCGGGGGTGATCTTTAAAGAATCAATGAGAAGAAGGAAACCATATCATGAGGTGGGGTGGGGTTTTTTCTTTTTTTTGTCACTATCAATAATAACTGTGCTCTGCCAATTACTGGAGAGGTGATTATATATTGTATTTAGAAAATAAATTTGAAAAACAGGTTTTTTCCATTGCTAATGTGGTGGACAAGCCATTTGCAGCAGGGGCCAAAAAGTAAATCTAGGTGCATCCTGGCATGCTCTCCTCACACATCTGGTGCAATAACATGGTACATGAGTCAGAGAAACGCTTCTTCCCATCCCTCTCTTCAAAGAGCCCAACATAAAATCCGGTCAGCAAGGACATTCTGCACCAGGCATCCTATGTGCTTAATTTTCTTTAAACAAGGCATTAATACAATCACAGTAGTGTCTAATAAGATTTTTAATTCCTTGAGGGTAGGAACCATGGCTGATTTTTAATGAGTCTAATTTAGTGAGAGCATTTAGTCCCCTTCTTAGCAGAAACAACCAAGAGAATAGCCCTACAAGACGTACCCATATAGGCTGTGTGACTGAAAACTCCAGAATGAAACATGAATCGGACTCGTCAATGTCCTGGATGTGCTCAGTAAAGACTGGTTTCCAGGGTTACTGACAGCAGAAAGTGTAGCAAGGGTGCCAATGAATAAAGGGGGAGTTTTAGAACCATGATGCCATTTTACTGCAGAGTTCTCATTCGTCATTACAAGCAGCGTGAAGAGCGGGCTTACAGTGCATGATGCCAAGACACTACCTCCGGAACCTGCTCCCCAGAGGACCAGAGCTTGGCACACACATTCCTACCAGCCAGACCTGTGCCAGACCTAGAGCCCCTGAAAGCAAGAACTCAGTTTAAAACAAACAAACCCTCTTTCTCTAGGTAACTGACACAAATTTAAGATAGAGTAGTTGTACTCACAAACTCCGGGGTTCGGAAGTCCTGCTGACTTTCCAATGATCCAAAACCAGAGACAATTGTCTGTTCAAGGTTTTCCAAGGCTGAAAAGAAACAAACGGAAAAATAAATGAGCATGAACTTTCATTGACTTACATACATTTTTTTTTTCGCTTTTAAGTCAGCAGCATCAGATTAATTACCGTGCCTGTGGCACACTTACAAATTGACATTATTTAATGCTTTCAGGTACCAGGACACTCAAAATCTTCAGCAGCTGTTTCATCTATTGGATGATGCCATGTTTATAGGATATTACGTCTTAAATGTTCATTTAGCTTCTCCATGTAAGGACACAGCAACTAAATGTTATACAATTCTAGTTCAGGAACACTTTAGCCTATTGATGTCCTTTTTTCCTCTACTATGTCTCAGGAAACTGATGTGAAATCATTTTAGGGTAGTAATTTCAAAATCTGCTGAAAAGCACTATCTAATAGAAATACACTGGGAGCCAAACAAAATGTTCTAGTAGCTACATTAAGAAAAATAAATAGGTAAAATTATTTTTAGCAATAAGATTTATTTAACCTGATATACCTAGATTATCATTTCAATGTGCATATTCAATATAAAAATTATTAAATATTTTATATTTGTGGGTATTACTCTTATACTCACAACATCAGTGTGAACTAGCCACATTTCAAAACCTCAATAACTTCATGGGACCAGTGGTTACTACACTGGATAGTACAGTGTTAGAGAGATAAATAAGCCAAATTCAGAGAGTGGGTCATTCTGCAAGACACTAGTCTCCTCTTGTAAACAAGTTCCTGATGTGAATAAAAGGGACTGTTCCAGATTAAACCACATTAAGAGAACAAAACAATCATCTGAAGAGTGTGGTTCTGGGCTGGATCCTGCCTTAAATGATCCAGATATGAAAGACTTCCAAACAAAATCAGGAAAACTTGAATATTGATTAAGTGTTGGATTATATTAATATCAATAAGTGTGATATTATTATTTTGGTGATGTAGGAAAATGTTCTTAGTTAAATAAACTAACATAAATAATCTTAAATAGTATTAAGCATTTAAATAATCTCAAATATTATTAAGCATTTAAATAATCTCAAATATTATTAAGCATTTAAATAATCTCATGTATCAACAGATCCAGCCTCTTCAACAAATCAATGACATGAAATATGTTGAGTATTAGAGATTTGAAGAACCCTAAGGAGCTTCAGTGTTCTGTGACAACCTAGAGGGGTAGAATGAGCTGGGAGGTGAGACAGGGATGTACTTATACCTATGGCTGATTCACATTGATGTATGGCAAAAGGTGAAGGTGAAGTCGCTTAGTCGTGTCCGACTCTGCGACCCCGTGGACTGTAACCTACTAGGCTTCTCCATCCATGGGATTCTCCAGGCAAGAATACTGGAGTGGATTGCCATTTCTTTCTCCAGGGGATCTTCCTGACCCAGGGATCGAACCCGGGTCTCCCACATTGGAGGCAGATGCTTTAACCTCTGAGCCAACAGGGAAGCCCAAACCAATATAATATTGTGAAGCAATTATCCTTCAATTAAAAATAAATAAATTAAAAAAAAAATAAAGAGCCCTAAGGAAGAGAACTCCAGTGTGTGTTTTTTCCCATGCTACCAATTAATTCAGTTCTGACACGATCTACCTGAACGTAGCATGAGACTGCACAGCGTATGTACGGCCTCAAGGCTGCCCCCATCGCAGATGCCAACTGGAAGTCCAGGTTGCCACCTGTGCTTCTGACTAACCAGCTATATAAATCAGAGGTTCCCACCACCCTCTCCTCAGGTTCAACTAATTTGTTAAGAGTGGCTCAGAATTCAGAGACACATTTACTCACACTTACCAGTGTGTTACAAAGGATGTTATAAAGGCTAGAGATGCACAGCCAGATGAAGAGGCGCAGGGGAAGGGGGTGTGGGGACAGGGGCAGAGCTTCCACACCTTTAAAAGTTGTCAGAATGTATGTTTAGACTAGTGGCTATGAGGATGGGTTATCAACTGGTGTTTTGTAGTTTGGTTTAGAGCAAAAAGAAAAGATCTAACCTTTTCACAGAAGTAAGATAGATATCCGGAGAAGGCAATAGCAAGCCACTCCAGTACTCTTGCCTAGAAAATCCCATGGATGGAGGAGCCTGGTAGGCTGCAGTCCATGGGGTCGCTGGAAGTCGGATGCGACTGAGCGACTTCACTTCACTTTTCGCTTTCACACAATGGAGAAGGAAATGGCAACCCACTCCAGTGTTCTTGCCTGGAGAATCCCAGGGACAGGGGAGCCTGTTGGGCTCCTGTCTATGGGGTCGCATAGAGTCGGACACGACTGAAGCGACTTAGCAGCAGCAGCAGCAGCAAGATAGATATCGAATAAATTATATCTGTGGTATTTATGATTCATCTTTTTTTCTGGCAGAACTAGCAAGTCAATGAAACATAAAACTGCAGGTATTTTTTTAAATGATTACCATCGATCTGATGGAATGACTTGATTTTGCATATTATCTGTATTCTTTTATAAATAGATGCTCAGTTTATCCATTATGTACCTGGGGTCAGCAGATGGAACAGAGCTGCTATCAGTGATTTTTTTCTTTTAAATGAAAGGATAAGCTTAAGAAAGTACAAATTTTGCCTAAACACACAGGAGAAAGCAGATGTATTACTCAGATGTTCTATCAAATTAAAGGCATCTATGCAGCTTGACAGTATTTGAGAGAGAAAATATAGAACTATCTATAGTTTCAGTTATTCTGCTGGTAATGGAAACTAATAGATTCACTAGTTAATGTCAATGCAAAGGAGAAACTGTAAATTTAAGTGAATAAAACAGAAATGGCTTTATTGAAACCATCTAGGTAGAACAAAGCTGCAGCTGTTGCTCTCATGACCTAATGCAGTACTGAGAAGCAAATGATTTATAATGCTAATATGATAATTATACTTCCCTACTAAGGGGCTCTGGTTACTCTTTGACATTCTCATTTCTGGTAATGTAACATAGTTGAAAAACTTCATTTCTCAGCAAAAATAAAATAGTCAAAATCAAGGTGACGCTTTGAGGGCTTTTTATCAAAATAGGTGCAGAATCAGAGGGAAAAAATTCTAAAAAGACAAAAATGTTCATTTTGTTTTCT
The DNA here is from genome assembly GCA_006410635.1 of Cephalophus harveyi. NCBI lineage: Eukaryota > Metazoa > Chordata > Mammalia > Artiodactyla > Bovidae > Cephalophus > Cephalophus harveyi. Next base: position 28,920 of record SJYT01070689.1, on the reverse strand, counting down.
TCTTGATATAAGTCATTTAAAAATGTAATATTTGGGAATGCATTTTTAGCATTGCCATAATGCCTCACTTTGTACTACAGAAGTACCTCCTTGAATGGCATCATGATTAGCTCATTTAGTTCTGGCACTTGGAATATAAAAAGCATGTGGGACTTCTATATTATCTGTTCATCAGAGCTGCTGAGAAAACTGGTTATTCTATGAAAAGTCTTTGCCTTGACACATCAATAACATTTTGTATGGATGTGAAATTAAAGTTCAATTGGAAATCAGGTTCAACAAACATTCATTGCCCAGTTTATACATATTTTGCACAGCCATTGTCTTCTTAGGCCCTGGGGATACCAAGAACCAAAGTTGCCTCTTCTTGAGTAAAGGAATTTGAACCATGATAAATGCTATTTTTAGGATAATTAGTTAAGTGCTAGGCTAGACAGGCTAATGGAGCTAATGGTGTATTGTAGGACTACCAAAGAAAACACAGTATACACAGATATCAACTGATTTATTACTGGCAAAACCCAAATAATTGAGGATTTGGTCAAAAGAAATCTGCTATTTAGTTTTCCTAACTTTATGAATCACATAACAATTAATTAAAAATTAAAAAAAATAGTTTTAAAACTTTATCAGTGCAGTTACTATAGTAAGATGAAGGGAATAAAGTCATTGGTGGTAATAGTTGTGACATCCATGAAGGGCCCAATAGAAATGTGTAGAAGTCCAACCACAATAATGAGTTAATAAGAAAACAGTAGAAACCTCAGCAGAAAGTTACAGTTCACCTGATTACTTGTCCATCAATCAGAAATGGAAATCATTCCAATTGCAAAGTGAAGAGGAAACTTCTACAGCAAAGATGAGTAAGATTTACTTAAAATGTGTAATAAAAAGATCCATTATCTACATTTTATAACTTAGATAATCTATCATCCATCAGAAAACACAAAATGACCTCACGAGAACCTCATGGGTAAGACCCAGAGTGCCTGCTAAGCAGTGTCCCTACAATAAAAGTAATCAGAATTAGGCATACACAAAGCATCAGTACAGCAGGTCACTGGGTTCAAATGACATATTCTTTATGGTGACTGGTTGTGATTGAAATCATCAGAGAAACAGCCAGTATATGAGAGACTGCAGAAACAGACCATGGCCAGGTGCAAAGGGCATGAATTAAGGAGACTGACTGGGTCGATCTGCAACTTAGCTGCATGATCCTGGGCAATGACTTATTCTCCGTTTATCTGAAACTAGTGATAAAATTACTTCCCCTGTTTATCTCACAGGTTGTGCAAGGAACACGAATGACAATTTAAAAGCATGTTGTAAAAAAAACAAAACATTATCTAAACATAAATTAAGTTCTTGTACACAGAACCTAATCATATCATGTCAAGATATAATATATATCTTTATATCATGATATAAAGATATATGTAAACAGAAACTTCCTGGGTGTATTATAAAATGTCTGGCACTTCTAAAGGTTTGATCTTACTTCATCTCCTTTTTATCCTTGTTTTCACAGATGATGAAAAATTGCAAGTTATTAGTTGCCTGAAATCAACCACTAGAAGTGATATAATGGGAACCTAATTCCAAAATTGTACATCTTTTTTAATATATTAATGTCTCCTAAACTGCTCTAAATAATTCCAAGAAGCCCTCTAATGCTAAATATTAGTTGATAAGAAACTAAATTAGCACTGTGAGTATAAGTCAGAAAAGTTTCTTGAAAAGCATATAATGAAAAAAATGCAGTGAAATTTATTGATATAGCATTCACAATTAGAAAAATTAATAGAAAAGCTCCACAAAATAAACAAATACAATATCCTGACAAGTAATTAAAGATATTCATGTGCCAAGGATGGAGCTAAGTGATATGAGTACAAATATCAGGATGAAGATGGCATAGAAACTGTCCTCAGGAATCCCAAGATTTAGTGAATGTGCAATTAAAGAAATGTTAAAAGAATGGCCCGTATCACCTNGAAAAGCTCCACAAAATAAACAAATACAATATCCTGACAAGTAATTAAAGATATTCATGTGCCAAGGATGGAGCTAAGTGATATGAGTACAAATATCAGGATGAAGATGGCATAGAAACTGTCCTCAGGAATCCCAAGATTTAGTGAATGTGCAATTAAAGAAATGTTAAAAGAATGGCCCGTATCACCTGAGGATATGAAGATACATTCACATATTCAGATTGGGCAGGATGTCTAGTGCCCTGCCAGGTAGTCCTATACCTGAAACTCTCTTTGCCCATTGGACTACAAGTCTATGAAAACTGGATATCACACATATCTAATATTTGACCTGAATACCAACACCCACTAGCCACTATTTTTAAAGCAACCACACACTTGGACCACCATTTCCTGTCACTCCATAATATCCAGATATAATGCAGGCTTGCCCAGTCTCCATCCCCACACCACCTAAGGCTAAGCCTACACCCTGCGTCTGTCATCCTATGCTATCATACTTGGTCTCCAGGTTCCAGCGTCTCTTCCTCTGGCCTCAGTTTTACAGGATCTACTGAATTTAGATGACAGGTAAGTGAAAATCTCTTTTCCCTATTTCCAGAGGCTGTAAATTTACAGATTATAGGCCTCAAAATATTAACTGCAATTCTAAAATGGGGCCAAAGAGTCATTATCAATGAAAAGAAAGTTAATAATGAAATATAAAACACAAAGACAGGAGAATTTCTTTCCAGGCTAAGACGGCTGTGTTCTACTACCCAGGGCAATGGGCTTGATTCATAAAACCTCTATGCAGTATAACCCTGTGGCTTCAGGCACATCCATCAACCCATCAACCTTAAGTCTGAGTTTCCTCACCATTAAAATGTAGATTATAATACCTACAGGCTTCTCTGGTGGCTCAGATGGTTAAGAATCTGTGTGCAATGCAGGAGACCCAGGTTCTATCCCTGAGTTGTAAAGATCCCTGGAGAACAGAATGGCTACCTACTTTAGTATTCTTGCCTGGAGAACTCCATGGACAGAGGAGCCCAGCAGGCTACAGTCCATGGGGTCGCAAATAGTTAGACATGACTAAATGACTAACATTTTCACTTTCTATAATACCTACATCAGAAAATGAAAAACTAACTGATACATATATAAAAGTGACCTGAAGACTGTTAATACTACATAACTATTTTTTTTAAAACTTCATTCTTTAATAAATTTTGTCATCCTTTACCTTGTTAGGTACCCATTTTTCCTTTTGACTTTTTAGGTTGATTACCCCTACCAATCATTCTCTTTTTTAATATAATAAAAGAAGTTTAAACATAGAAAAAGATAACACTAATTCAGCAAATATTTTTGAATGACCTCAACGTCTTAAAGACTGTTGGTTATTGCTTTCAATGAAAAGAAATGTGAATCAGGAAATGTTTCCTCACTTTCCTGAATCTGGATGGATCAGTCTCTTACCACAGCTTTTACGAGCATATAAACTCAATGACCATACTATTTAAATGAAAAAAACTGTGGCATTCTCCTCTAATCATTCCTGGAATGCAAATTCCAAATCGAATTTCATGAATTCACTTAGAGTTCTGTTTTTCCCATCCTCAGAAAGATAAAAGTGTGCACCCCCACCTCTCAGATAATTCTGGAAGTGAAAAAAATAGCTGAAGTGAGAAGAAGGAAACAAACAACAAAAAAACTACTCATGGATATGTCAAATTTGTTAGGGCACGAACTTTCTCTTTTTTTTTTTTTTTGGAGTCATGACTGGGACCTGGTACTATTAATACCTATCCATCAGGTAATTTAGAAAATTAATAAATACATTCCCTACATTATGGCAAAAACAGCCTTGTTTCAGAGTTCCCCCTGTTGTGTCTGCCTTCTTGATTAATGTATTATCATCAATTCAACCACCCAAACTAGAGTTGGGCCGTTTTTTACTTTTCTTTTCCCCATTTTTGATATTTGGTCAGTCATCAAGTTTTATCCTTTTTATATTCAACCTTAAGTACATTTGGTCTAGGATGCCTCCCTCTCACGGAGAAGGCAATGGCACCCCACTCCAGTACTCCTGCCCGGAAAATCCCATGGACGGAGGAGCCTGGTGGGCTGCAGTCCATAGGGTCACTGAGGGTTGGACACAACTGAGCGACTTCACTTTCACTTTCACTTTTCACTTTCATGCATTGGAGAAGGAAATGGCAACCCACTCCAGTGTTCTTGCCTGGAGAATCCCACGGACGGGGGAGCCTGGTGGGCTGCCGTCCATGGGGTCACACAGAGTCGGACACGACTTAAGCGACTTAGCAGCAGCAGCAGCCTTCCTCTCCACTCCATTTTACCCTTTGTTTAAATTTTTATTTCAATGTCACCATTTATGTTAAGGTTAAATTAGTTGTCTCAACCTCATGGTCTTACAGCACTTTGCAGGTCTCAGTTCAGTTCAGTCATTCAGTCGTGTCCGACTCTTTGCGACCCCATGGACTCCAGGCACGCCAGGCTTCGCTGTCCATCATCATATTCCGGAGCTTGCTCAAACTCATGTTCATTGAGTCGGTGAGGCCATCCAACCATCTCATCCTCTGTCATTCCCTCCTCCTCCCACCTTCAATCTTTTCCAGTATCAGGGTCTTTGCAAATGAGTCAGCTCTTCACATCAGGTGGCCAAAGTATTGGAATTTCAGCTTCAGCATCAGTCCTTCCAGTGAATATTCAGGACTGATTTCCTTTAGGATTGACTGATTGGATCTCCTTGCAGTCCAAGGGACTCTCAAGAGCCTTCTTCAACACCACAGTTTAAAAGCATCAGTTTTTTGGCACTCAGCTATTTTTATAATCGAACTCTCGCATCATTACATGACTACTGGAAAAACCATAGCTTTGACTAGAAGGACCTTTGTTGGCAAAATAATGTCTCTGCTTCTTAATATACTAGGTCTAGGTTGGTCATAACTTTTCTACCAAGGAGCAAGTGTCCTTTAATCTCATGGCTGCAGTGACCATCTGCAGTGATTTTGAAGCCCAGGAAAATAGTCTGTTACTGTTTCCCCATCTATTTGCCATGAAGTGATGGGATTGGATGCCATGATCTTTGTTTTTCGAATGCTGAGTTTTAAGTCAACTTTTTCACTCTCCTCTTTCACTTTCATCAAGAGGCTCTTTAGTATCTGAGGTTATTGCTATTTCTCCCGGCAATCTTGATTCCAACTTGTGCTTCATCCATCCCAGCATTTCGCATAATGTCCTCTGCATATAACTTAAATAAGCAGAGTGACAATATACAGTCTTGATGTACTCCTTTCCCGATTTGGAACCAGTCTGTTGTTCCACATCCAGTTCTAACTGTTGCTTCTTGACCTGCATACAGATTTCTCAGGAGGCAGGTCAGGTGGTCTGGTATTCCCATCTCCTTAAGAATTTTCTACAATTTGTTGTGATCCACACAAAGGCTTTGGAGTAATCAATAAAGCAGTAGATATTTTTTCTGGAACCCTCTTGCTATTTTGATGATCCAAGGGATGTTGGCAATTTGATCTCTGGTTCCTCTGACTTTTCTAGATCCAGCTTAAAGATCTGGAATTTCATGATTCATGAACTGTTGAAGGCTAGCTTGGAGAATTTTGAGCATTACTTTACTAGCATATGAGATGAGTGCAATTGTGTGGTAGTTTGAGCATTCTTTGGGATTGCCTTTCTTTGGGATTGGAATGAAAACTGACCTTTTCCAGTCCTGTGGCCATAGCTGAGTTTGCAAATTTGCTGACATATTGAGTGCAGCACTTTCACAGCATCTTCTTTTAGGATTTGAAATAGCTCAACTGGAATTCCCTCGCCTCCACTGGCTTTGTTCGTAGTGATGCTTCCTAAGGCCCACTTGACTTCACATTCCTGGATATCTGGCTCTAGGTGAGTGATCACACCATTGTGGTTATCTAGGTCATGATTTTTTTTTTTTTTTTAATAGTTCTGTGTAGTCCTGCCACCTCTTCTTAATACCTTCTGCTTCTGTTAGGTCCATACCATTTGTGTCCTTTATTGTGCCTATCTTTGCATGAAATATTCCCTTGGTAACAAAATCACAAAACTTTGCAGGTCTAGTATTAATAAAATCCATTATGTTGCTATGGAATCAAAAACTGAATTACTGTATTACTAGCTATTAATATTAAAATACAGTATTTTTCAGTTGGTCTTCTCATTAAAGTATAGAAAAGAGATATAAAATTGAGTGATTATTTTATATAAATTTGCAGCTTATACTGAACAGAATTTCAATCACAGAGTAATGTGTGTGCATGCTAAGTCACTTCAGTTGTGTCTGACTCTTTGTGACCCCATGGACTGTAGCCCTCCAGGCTTCTCTGTCCATGGGATTCCCCAAACAAGAACACTGCAGTTGGTTGCCATGCCTACTTTCTCACAAATTGGCTACCTCCAAGAAGAGAAAATTTGGGTGAAAAAAAGAGAGAGAAAGGCTATCCATCTCATTATCACACTGTATGATCATGAATTGATTTTGTTCTCCACTTGGTCTATGAGCTCTTAGAAAGCAAGCCACTGTCTTAAGCTACTTTATTTCCTTAGAACCTGGAACAACACTTAGCATATTAAGGATGCTCCATCGGGCAGTGAACAAATGATGGAATGAATTATAAGCGTTTGTCAGTCTAGAAAAGTTACTAGCGCTCAGTTCCTCAAAATAAACTTAATTATCTACGTAATAATAAAGATATTTTATATTTCCAGAAATATATTGCATTGATCCACACTGAGATATATCCACATATAAAACAGGCCAACAGGAGAATGTCCCTTCAAGACAGCAGTCTTCTAGTGTTTGGACAATATTCATAAAAAGAAGGGACTCTGCCTCTCCTCCACCCTGCCCACTGATCCAGCAAAGTATCAGCCAGAAACATTTCCTACCTGCAGCACAGAAGACACCATGGAAGAAGGAAATGGACAATTCAGTGAGTCCCTTGGGCATCTCATCCTCCCAGCCCTACCCCAAGTAGCAACTCTAAGGATTTCCTCCATCCACAGATAACAATACTGTTTCTGAGCAGAGCTCCAGGAAATATAATTTCTCCATCTTGTTACATTCCCAGTGATGCTTAGTGTTGTTTTAGTTCCTCTCAATAGCCTTTCCCTATTCCCACAAACTTCTCCCAATAAGTCAGCTCCAAAGATATTCCTGGAAGTTAAACATGTCTCTTTTTGAACTCACATTATTCATTCTCACATCCCAACCAGATGAGCTAATGCTTTTCTAGGAAAGCCCAATATATATCACAAACCTATCAGATTCTAATTGAGTTTATTAGTTTCTTCATCATCTAAAAAAGTTTTATTGTAGTAACATAATATACATCACAAAAATTGCCATATAAATCATTCTTAAGTGTACAATTTGGTGGCATTAACTCTGTTCACAATGTTATGCAATCATAACCACTGTTTCAAAAATTTTTCTTTTTTTAAAAATCACCCCAGAGACTCTGGGAACCATTAAGCAACAGCTCCATATTTCCTCCTTCCTCCAGTTCACAGTAACCTCTAATCTACTTTGTCTCTCCTAATTTGCCTACTCTAGATGTTTCATATAAATGGAATCATGATATTTGTCCTTTTGTTCACTTAGCATAATCATGTCAAGGTTCATCTATGTTGCATTGTGTATCAAAACTTTTTTCTTTTTTTTGGTTGAATAATATTCCATTGTAGGTATATACTGCATTTTGTTTATCCATTCATCTGTTGATGAACACTTGAGTTGTTTCCACCTTTCAGCTATCATGAATAATACTGCAATGAAACAACAGTGTATACCTATTTGTTTAGGTCTCTTGTTTTCAATTCTTCTGTGTATATACCTAGTAGTGGAATTGCTGAGTCATGCAGTAATTTTATTTTTAGCTTTCAATTCTTCTGTGTATATACCTAGTAGTGGAACTGCTGAGTCATGCAGTAATTTTATTTTTAGCTTTCCAAGGAACCAGCAAATTGTTTTCCACAGTGGCTGCACCATTTTACGTTCCCATCAGCAATGCAGGAGGGTGTCAACTTCCCCGTATCCTTGTCAATACTTATAATTTTCTGTTTTTTTAAAAATCAGCCATTTTAGCATATGTGAAATGATGTCATGATTTTGACTTGCATTTCCCTAATGACAAATGATGCTAAGCACCTTTTCATGCACAACTGACCATTTGAAGATCTTTTTTGGAGAAAGATCTACTCAAGTCCTTTGCTCATTTTTTACTTGGATTGTCTTTTTGTAAAGCTGTAAGAGTTTTTTATGTATTCTGGATATTAAAGGCTTATCAGATATATTATTTCCAAATGTTTTCCCACCATTTTTTTTTATTTTCTTCATAATATCCTCTGTTGCACTGAAGTTTTCATTTTGAAAAGTCCAATTTATCTATTTTGCTGTTATTGTCCATACTCTTGGTGTTCTATCTAAGAATCCACTACCAATTCCAAGGTCATAAAGGTTTACCTCTATCTTCTCCTAACAGTTTTATTGTTTTGGCTCTTATATTTAAGTTTTTGATCCATTTTGAGTTAACTTATATATGTGATGTGAGGTTGAGGGCCAACTGCATTCTTCTGGCATACAGAATCCAGTTATCACAAAAACATTTGTTTAAAAAAAGACTCTTTTTTCCACATTGAGTGTACTTGGCACCATTTTCAAAAATCAATTGGTCATTTCTGGGCAATTTCGTAATTCTCAATTATGTGCTGTTTGTCTATACGTTTATTTCATATGCATGTATCTCACTGTTTTGATTACTGTAGTAGCTCTCTAGAAAGTTCTGAAATCAATAAGCGTGAGTCCTCCAATTTTATTCTTCTTTTTCAAAATCGTTTTGGCTATTTGGGGCCCCTTGCAATTCCACATGATTATGAGTCAGCTTTTTCATTTCTGCATCCTTTATCATTTTAACAAACGTTATTTTTAAATTTTTAGATTTAATAACATAAACAACAATCTTAAAATTGAACTAATTTTTATTTAATTTTACCAATTTGGTATTATTTTTTAAAACTCTGGCTAAGATGGTTGATGCTCTGTAAAGGACAAGTGGTATCAATTATAGAAGTATGTTCCAACAACATCTTGGAAAGCTATCACTATCACTCCACAGTCCAACTGCTTCAAGTCTCTTAAGACCCCCAGGGTTCCCAATGGAACACCACCCTGAGTTTGCAGTTGGCTGTGGTTCAGCTGAAACTTGGTTCTAGTCATTGATCTGTCAGTTCCCAGATTACAGTGATTATACATGTCCTGGGGATGAAAGAAGACACCACAGATACATTTCTATTGTCTTTAAACTCAAAGCACATGTGAGTCATAACTCCATGCTTAACCTACCACAGTAGGCCTGATTTCAAAGTCAGTTTTTAAGCCTAGGAGAGATGAGAACATAGAAATACAAGGGAAAAAATAAAAAACAACACTTTAGGTTCACATTCCCTTATCTAAAACTTTTGATGCCAAAGTTCAGAATTTTTCAGAATTCAGAAAGAAAATAACTCCTGTCTGTATATATTGTATATTACTATGCAACCTCAGCGAGGCCTGGGACAGCATCTCTTACTCAACCATGATCATGTTTTGCAGCCAAAAATGTGAACACTCTAATGGGATGAGTAAAAAGCATAAGGAGTCTCATGTTGGCTGTGGCCAGGTTTTTTCCATCAGATCTGACAGGTTTTGTAACATGAATTACCAGAAAATTTTTTTTCTAGCACTTTTTGGATTTTTGAATTGTGAGTAAGGATTTATGCAAGTTTAACTACTAAGAGTATACTTAGAATACAATAACAGAAAAGCTTTATTACAGCAGCTTGCCAGATACACATAGAGCAAAAAACTTGCAACTACCTTAGAATGAAAGACTAAGAAGGAAAGATTCCTGGACTTTTATCACTTCTCAGCATCTCACAAACCAGCTGTGGTAGAGGTTTAGTCGCTAGAAGTTGTGTTCAACTCTCTGCGACCCCACGGACTGTAGCCTGCCAGGCTCCTCTGTCCATAGGATTTCCCAGGCAAGAATACAGGAATGGGTTGCCATTTCCTTCTTCAATCTCACAAGCTGAGTGATTAGCAAATCAAAATTTCCCCCAGTAATCAGCTACAAATAAGCTCTAACCCAGAAATTGAACCCTAAATTTGCATAAAAGGAAAATCAGAATTGATATATCATTTCTAATTATGAAATTGACACAAAATAGTTATTAATACCAAACATTAGCAAAGATGCAAGGACAGATATTGCCACTGTTGGATTGTTTAAGTTGCTTGGTAGCAATTTGACAAATACAGCAACAGTTTCAATACGAGTCATACCTTTTGAATTTATAATTCTATTTCTATGAAACAATACTTGCTTTCTTAAATCAAATAGGAGACAGCTCTATGATGATACATAATGCAATTATTTAATTTTGGAGGAAAATACTCATGACATGGAAAATTTTAACAATGTATTTAATGTGAAAAAAGATTATAAAATGAGATTTTAGTACATGCCCAAAATAATTGAAAGCAGGAACTCAAATACTTGTACACTAATGTTCATGGCAGTGTTATCCACAGCAGCCAAGAGGTAGAAGCAATATAAGTGTTCATCCATGGATAAATGGATAAACGAAACATACAATGGAACATTGTTTAGCCTTAAAAGCTAGTTCTGTCATATGTAACAACATGGATGAATCCTAAGGATATTATAAGTGAAATCGTGTCAGTCGCTCAGTCGTGTCCGACTCTTTGCGACCCCGTGAACTGTAGCCTACTAGGCTTCTCCGTCCATGGGATTCTCCAGGCAAGAATACTGGAGTGGATTGCCATTTCCTTCTCCAGGGGATCTTCCCCACCCAGGGACGGAACCTGGGTCTCCTGGATTGGAGGCAGACGCTTTAACCTCTGAGCCACCAGGGATCAGCCAATCATAAAAGGCCAAATACTCTATGATTCCACCTACATGAGGTCCCTGAATAGTCAAATACAGAGGGAAAGAATGTAAATGGTGGATACCAGAGGCTGGTAGGAGGGAAGAAGGGGGAGCCATTGTTTAATGGGTGCAGAGTTTCACTTCTGCAAGATGAACAAGCTCTGGAGATGGATGGTGGGGATGGTTCCACAACATGAACTTGTTTTATGCCACTGAACCATACACTTCAAAATGGTTACAATGGTACACTTTATGTTATATATATTTTACTACAATGAGAGAAACAAAAAGGGTAGTTTAAAGTCTGCCAACAATTGTGGATAAGGTTGTAAGGCAGTAGGGACTGGGAGTTCTTAGATAAGCAGAAATAAGATCTGTGTCATGCTCTACCCTCCTTAGCAGAAACCTCTCTAAAGGGACCTCTCTGGTGGTCCACTGCTTAAGAATTTGCCTTCCAATGCGGGGATGTGGGTTCGATCCTTGGTTGGGGAATCAAGATACCACGTGCCATAGGCCAACGAAGCCTACAGACCTCAAGCTCTAGAGCCTGCAAGCTGCAACCACTGAGCCCATGCACTACAACTAAAGAAGCCCATGAGCCCATGTGCCACAACCAAGACCCAGTGTAGACAAAAAATTGAAAAAAAAAAACACCTCTCTCAAGTTCATAATCTGTGTCAGTGGTGGTGGGTATAGAGGGCTCTCATGGTGCTCTTATCACCTGGCTTGTATTTTAACTCTCCCTTTTGCCGTGAATCACTTTCCAATTAACTGAAGAGGGTATTTAAAAAAAAAAAGCCTCCTATATACACTATGATATTTAAAATTTATGTGGAGGTAAAAATAAACAAGCAAAAGATAATAGGTAGCAGAATATCAGGTGTTTTTTCAGTTCAGTTCAGTTCAGTGGCTCAGTCATGTCCGACTCTTTGTGACCCCATGAATTGCAGCATGCCAGGCCTCCCTGTCCATCACCAACTCCTGGAGTTTACCTAAACTCATATCCATCGAGTCGGTGATGCCATCGAGCCATCTCATCCTCTGTTGTTCCCTTCTCCTCCTGCCCCCAGCATCAGAGTCTTTTCCAATGAGTCAACTCTTCGCATGAGGTGGCCAAAGTTCGGAGTTTCAGCTTCAACACCAGTCCTTTCAATGAACACCCAGGTCTGATCTCCTTTAGGATGGACTGCTTGCAGTCCATCCCTCAACTGCAAGGGTTGAGTCCCTTGCAGTCCAAGGGACTCTCAAGAGTCTTTTCCAACACCACAGTTCAAAAGCATCAATTCTTCGGCACTCAGCTTTCTTTACAGTCCAACTCTCACATCCATACATGACCACTGGAAAGACCATAGCCTTGACTAGACAGACCTCTGTTGACAAAGTAATGTCTCTGCTTTTTAATATGCTATCTAGGTCAGGGGCAGTGGCCGAGAGAAGCAACCACACGCCCGAGGTCAGGGCAGCAGCCGAGAGGAACTACCCCATGCCCGAGGTCAGGGGCGGTGGCCGAGAGGAGCAACCCCATGTTCAAGGAGCGGTAGCTGCGCAGGTGCAGGAGGGCCAAGAGGAGCTACTCCACTTTCAAGGTCAGGAGGGGTGGACATGAGGAGATACCCCTCGTCCAAGGTAAGAGAAACCCAAGTAAGACGACAGGTGTTGCAAGAGGGCATCAGAGGGCAGACACACTGAAACCATAAGCACAGAAAACTAGCCAATCCGATCACACGGACCACAGCCTTGTCTAACTCAATGAAACTAAGCCATGCCGTGTGGGGCCACCCAAGACAGACAGGTAATGGTAGAGAGGTCTGACACAATGTGGTCCACCAGAGAAGGGAATGGCAAACCACTTCAGTATTCTTGCCTTGAGAACCCCATGAACAGTATGAAAAGGCAAAATGACAGGATATGGAAAGAGGAACTGCCCAGGTTGGTAGGTGCCCAATATGCTACTGGAGATCAGTGGAGAAATAATAACTCCAGAAAGAATGAAGGGATGGAGCCAAAGCAAAAACAATACCCAGCTGTGGATGTGACTGGTGGTAGAAGCAAGGTCTGATGCTATAAAGAGCAATATTGCATAGGTGTTTTTTACTTGTCTATATTTTTCAAATTTTCCACAGTGAACATAATATAAATGTGAACATGTCAAGAAGCAGCTCAAACCAAAGTTGTTGATTTCTGCCCTGCACTCTGCCTTTGCTCTACAAAAGACTTGTGAATACTGAATTATCAATAATCATAGAGAACAGTAAACAGCATTAGTTGCTCAGTCATGTCTGACTCTTTGGGGCCCCATGAATTCAGCCTGCCAGGCTCCTCTGTCTATGAGATTTCCCAGGCAAGAATATTGGAGTAGGTTGTCATTCATTTCTCCACGGGATCTTCCCAACCCAAGGCTTGATCTTTGGTCCCAACATAACAGGCAGATTCTTAACCATCTGAGCCACCAGAAAAGCCCTCTACAGAAGACTTGCTATACCCCAAATCTCCCCCATCTCAGTAATTTCATCAAATTAATTAGATCAAAACTGTTGGAATCATCCCTGACCCCCAATCCCCCTACCCTCACATTTGGCTCCTCAATAAATCACATTAGTTGAATTTTCACAATCTACCCAGAAATCAGCTACATGTCACCATTCCCATTGGGCCTAGACAACAGAGACTAACACTTGGAAAGTGCTTACTATGCTCCAGCGCCTGTTTTTTGCTAAGTCCCTTTTATATACGAACCCATCTCCTCCTCACAACTGCCCTAAAAAGGTAAAGATAAGTACTATATAATAGTTTGTTTTATACTGATGAGGAGGCATAGAGAAGCCAAGGATTTTTCCCAAGATTATACAGCTCATAAGCAGGGAATCCTAATTTGAACCCAGGAGCCCACAGGCTGTGCTTGTACCTATTATATTATACTAGCCTTGGATAGCTTGCTTTCCTGCATTATTCAAGTCTCTGTAAAATATCCCTGCCTCCAAGACACTGTCCCTCAACTCCTAAATTACACAGCCCCAGAGCAGAGCCCTTGCTCACCTTTCCTTTAGTACTTAATAATCACTTATTACAGACTGTAAGTGAGGGCTTCCCTCATAGCTCAGTTGGTAAAGAATCTGCCTGCAATTCAGGAGACCCCAGTTCGACTCCTGGGTCAGGAAGATCCACTGGAGAAGGGATAAGTTACTCACTCCAGTATTCTTGGGCTTCCCTTGTGGCTCAGCTGGTAAAGAATTTGCCTGCAATGTGGGAGACCTGGGTTCAATCCCTGAGTTGGGAAGATCTCATGGAGAAGGGAAAGGCTACCCACCTCAGTATTCTGACCTAGAGAATTCCATGGACTGTATAGTCCATGGGGTTGCAAAGAGTCGAATACAACTGAGTGACTTTCACTTCACTTCTTCATTACAGATTATATGAGTTCCACGAGGGCAGAGATTGTGCCGTGTTTGTAGCTGAATCCCAAGCACCTAGGATAGTGTCTGGGTCACAGCAGACACTCCGCAATTCCCCACTGAATGACTGGCCAAACAGATACCTGACTTCTCCAAGACTAGCTGCTTGCTGGAGTCATACAGACCCAAATTTAAATCCAGACCCATCACTTCCTAACTCTGTGACTTTCGGCAGCTTAACCAACCTTTCTATGCTTCAGAGTCTACACTGACAAATGGGGCTAATAGTATTGATACTTCCTCTTAAGGCTGTTTGGGAAAAGAAATGAGCTATAAAATGTTTAGCATGGCGCCTGCACAGAGTAAACATTAGATAAATATTAGCTACATGTATTATATAATCAGAGAGGGGGAAAATGTTACCTTTGAACCTTCCTGAAGCTCTTTTCAATTTTTAAAAAGGAGTACAGCCTTTGGAATATGTCACGGAATAAGAATGCTGAGAGCAGTTTATTAAAGCTTTCGTGTATCAAAAAATTAGGAAGGTGTTTGTAAATTTGGTCTAATACTGAAAATGAAGAAATGTAAATCCAATTTTCATGCATTCCCTACTATATTAATATTTAGATATTTCTGTCCATTATTTAAAGTTTGAATATATACACATATCGTTCAAGCCACCAGTTGAATAGAGGCTGAGACAACAAAAATTTCTTCCAAATGAGTCAGTTTTTAATAGTTCAGGACATTATCTTAGGCTAAATAGAACTGAAAGTCCACACCATGAAGGTGACTAAATTCCCATCTAAACAGCCTCTAGTGCTGCCACGGCTCCAGGAAAATGGGATAAGAAAATAAAGGACAGCCACAACAACACAAGCCTTATCCTCTTCCTCATTCACCCCTTAACAGCCAGTAGCCTCAGGGGACTGCTCAAAGGTGGGACACCTAGACCTGGGCCCTTAGGTTGCAGGAGTGGCGAGGGCCATGACCGTCCTAACTTAGGACCTGGAAACTGTACTTTTAATAGGTGGCTGTTTGAAGGAAGCTCCGATTTTGGATGCGAAGGGAGGAATCATAGCAAGAAGTATCTGCCCGAGTCCCAGGGTGCTGAGCTCCTTCTGCAGGACTGCAGCCCTAGCGACAAGGACTGCTCCAGATGGGCCTAGGGACGCGGATGACTCCCAGTCCTCACTCTCACAGTCTTCTGAGCGCAATGCTTCTTAGCTAGGAATGCAATGCTTTAGAAGGTTTGAACCTGTGCTCTTTGCTCCACAGAAGAATAACCAGCTCCTCATGTCTCTTCGTTCATTAAGCTCTGATTGTGTAACTTGAAATACTAGTTCAGTTGCCAGCTGGTACAGACCGCCTACTTCTCTCCCTGGCAGCTGGGGGTGGGGCATGGTGACAGGGGAGGCAGGCAGATCCAGACAGGAACATTCCACCCCAATTTAGGAGCTCTTTTAATGAGCTGGAAAGCTGTTTCTTTTAGAATCCCATTAGGGACTTCAGCCTTGTGATTATCCTCCAGCTGGCCAGAGGCAGCTAAGATGGTCCAGGCGTTTCTACTCTAGAAAATATCACCAAGTAGTTCTTTAATGAGATGTCCAAAATAAAAAGATCACCTGAACCTAGGGAAATCACCTTAGAGAAGAAAATATTTAAATTTTCTCAATATAGGTATTTAATGTGCTAATAACAGAAATCGTAATACAAATGACTGCCTCTCTCCAAGCAGTGAATAATAATCCTAAGACTTGTTCCAGGATCAAATGTCTTATGTTACTGGTGCTCTGTGAGCTTATCTCACGCCTTTTTTTTTTTCCTGGTTGTTCCTGTCCCTGTAGCAAGTTTATATAACCATATTTATTTCACACAAAATAATACCTATCATTTATTGAGCATGCAATGTGAACTAAGCACTACAGCTTAGTCACAACAGCCATTAAGACATTGGCATGTGGGCTTTAGGTAAATAAACACACCAGTGACATCCAGAGAGAACAGATGCCTGCACGGGGTTGGGGAACAGAAGAGATTCCTGAGCCAGCTTGGCTGGGCTGGAAGAGGCTGCCTCTAACATGAGCCCTGAGAAAACAGGAGACCATCTAAGAGTCAGCTATGACAACAAAATCCATACTGAAACTAACCTGGAAAGGTGAAAAAGCTCGATAAGCGGGTGCCTCGTGAGCTGACCACAAATCAAACGAGTCAATGTTTTTAAGTGTTGTCTTCTCTTATTCTACACAACAATGAACCATTTCTCAATTGAATTGCGACATGCGATGGAAAGTGAATTTTATATGATGACTGGTGACAACCAGCTCAGTGGCTGGACGGAGAAGAAGCTCCAAAGCACTTTCCAACGTCAAGCTTACACCAAAAAAGTCATGGTCCCTGTTTGGTGCTCTGCTGCCCACCTGATCCACTATAGCTTCCTGAATCCCAGCAGTGAAACCATTGCATCTGAGAAATATCCTCAGTAAATCGATGAGATACACCAAAAACTGCAATGCCTGCATCTGGCACAGTTCAACAGAAAGGACCCAATGCTTCTCTGTGACAATGTCTGACTGCACATCGATACTTCAGAAGCTGAGCAAATTGGACTACGAAGTTTTGCCTTATCCCCTGACCTCTCGCCAACCAACTACTACTTCTTCAAGCATCTTGACAATTTTTTTTTTTTCAAGGAAAATGCTTCCACAACCAGCAGGAGGCAGAAAATACTTTCCAAGAGTTCATCGAATCCCGAAGTGCAGATTTTTATGTTACAAGAATAAATGAACTTATTTCTTGTTGGCAAAAATGTGTTGATTGTAATGGTTCCTATTTTGATTAATAAAGGTGTGTTTGAGTCTAGTTATAATGATTTAAAATCCATGGTCCAAAACTGCAATTACTTTTTCATCAATCTAAATAACATAACGATGGTAGTAGTGTGAATAAACAGAATTAGACAAAGTCCAGTGATATTAAGGCCTTAGAATCAACAGGCTAATTGGAGAGAAAGATAAGAGATACCTAGACAAGAGTCCTGACTGACCTGAGCATCTGGGGTCACTAAGCTAGAAGGCCCTTTAAGCTCTTCAGCTCCTCTTTCACCAATTTCAGTAGGAAATCTTAACCTTCTATTTGGGAGAGACAGTGGAAAATTAGATGTTTTCAAATGAAAACATCACTGAGTTCTGTTGCCCCATCAGCCAAACTACCTTCATTTGTTCGATCAAACAGCAAGTCTCTGTTGCCTGTCTGCCACACGCCAGCACGGGGCAAAGCCCTGGGCACGAGAGTGGCTGCAGACCCCGCCCTCCGCCCCTCTTCACTGTGCCCGCCCTTCTCAGCCGAGAGCCTCTCTCACGGCTGGGTTTCCATTCCCACTCAGCCGCTCACGAGTGAGCATCCAGCCATTCAGCACTTTTGCCTGTGATTTCAATCTACTTGTATTTGCCTCTTATGGACATTTTTCATGCTCAAAATTCTTCCATCTTAAAAAAAAAAAACAACCAACCCTTTTTCCTTGGCAATGTAGCAGGATCAAAATGTCAAATGTGCATGCCCTCTGTCTTTACTTTAGGAATTTGTTAAATGGAAATCTGTGTACACATATGAAAAAATACACAAGTAATATGTACAAGTATGTTCTGAGGAGCATTGTGTGAGGGAGCAAAAATGTCTAAATAAAACTCAAATACCCAGAGAATACTACAGCACAACAGAATACTATATATCTGCTGCATGTAGCCAGATGTCTAAAATATATAGATTACACCTGAAACTATCACAACATTGCTAATCAGCTATACTCCAATATGGCAAAACCAATACAGTATTGTGAAGTAAAATAAAGTAAAATTTAAAAAATTTTAAAAATAAAAAGTTTAAAAAATAAATAAAAATAGAAAAAGAATATATGGGTAAGAATCTAAGAATACAAGCTTCAGCAGACTATATAGCTGTTTAAAACCCAATTTTTAAAAAGTGTATGTATGTGGTAGCACACGTACTGAAAATTCTGAAGGATGTGCCTCAAATTATTAACAGTGGTTATAAATGTGATTATCTGAGAGAAATAAGAGAATGTGATTATGGAGGTGAGTCTCAGTCCTATTTTTTTAATTTAAAATTTTTATAGTGAGTAGATACTGTTTTAGTAAGCAGAATAAAACAATAAAGATAAGATGCTACCATAAAAAGGAAACACAAGTTTATCAACCTTTCTCACTGCATCTACTACATTATAACACAGTCCAAAATCCTTACTTACTCCCACCAGGGCACTGGGTGAGTTGGTGGGCCTCCGATGGGGATCAGCCTCTACTACCTGGCACCTGGCTCCAGCTAAAGTCATGCATGAGGTGCACACAGATAAACTTAATGTGCTTTTTTCCCCCTTACCTTAGTGACATCTCAACAGTCATTAACATAACTGACCATGTGACCGTGACCTCTTGTGAAGATTCTCTTCCCTTGCTTTCCTTCGCTTGGAGATTCTTACATCTCACTGGTCTCTTCTGTTGGTGCCTCCTCCCTAACTGAACGTTCACTTCTAAAATTATCCAGGGCTCTATCTGAGGCCCACTCTGTAATGTGCCAGTAGCATCTGTTAACACCTCTAGGCCAGAGCTTCCAAGTGCATCACTCTATTTCCGATGTCTTTTTTGAACACCAGGTTTATACATCCAACTGCCTATGTGATGCCTTGACTGAGAAGCCTCCCAGGCATCTCAGATGCAGTGTTCATACAGAACTTCTGTTTACACACGCGTGCAAACACACACAGAGCTCTTCTTTCTCCATCACTTCTTGTCTCAGTAAATGGCATCACCACCTATTCAGCTCATCCAGTCAGATGCCTGCGTGTCCTCCCGGACTCCCTTCTCCCCCTCATCCCCACAGCCAACATTCACCAGCGTACGGAGCTCTGTGTTTCTTGATGTTGTCTTCCTCTCTCTTCTCACCCTGCTGAGCCTCCAGGAGCCCTTATCTGGACTATAGCACTAACCTCCTGACCTGCCAGCAACCTTTGCCCCTCCCAATCCTTTCTCCCTAGAGCAGCCGGAGACCTTTGAAAACACAGTTCTGACCAAGCACTCTTCTACTTTAAACCCTTTACTGGCTTCCCACTAAGAAGAGACTTTCAAATTTATCACAGCAGGCATGTGTTATTTCTGTAATGGGGGAAAATAAGAACAATAATTTTTAAAAGAAGCATGGTTAAAAAGAGACTGTAAGTACAATGAGAGCAGGGGTCATGTCTATTTAATCTGATGCAGACCCTCAGTGCCTAGTCTCTGCATACAGTTCAGTTCAGTTCAGTCGCTCAGTCGTGTCCGACTCTTTGCGACCCCATGAATTGCAGCACGCCAGGCCTCCCTGTTCATCACCAACTCCCAGAGTTCACTCAGACTCACATCCATCGAGTCAGTGATGCCATCCAGCCATCTCATCCTCGGTCGTTCCCTTCTCCTCCTGCCCCCAATCCCTCCCAGCATCAGAGTCTTTTCCAATGAGTCAACTCTTCGCATGAGATGGCCAAACTACTGGAGTTTCAGCTTTAGCATCATTCCTTCCAAAGAAATCCCAGGGTTGATCTCCTTCAGAATGTACTGGTTGGATCTCCTTGCAGTCTCTGCATACAACTGACCCTGATAAATACTGCCTGACTGAACACAGAATAAATGAATAAGCCACAGCAGAACTTAGAATGGCCGTAGAGCTGAGGAGAAGGCAATGGCACCCCACTTCAGGACTCCAGGACTCTTGCCTGGAAAATCCCATGGGCAGAGGAGCCTGGTGGGCGGCAGTTCATGAGGTCGCTAAGAGTCGGACACGACTGAGCGACTTCACTTTCCCTTTTCACTTTCATGCATTGGAGAAGGAAATGGCAACCCACTCCAGTGTTCTTGCCTGGAGAATCCCAGGGATGGGGGAGCCTGGTGGGCTGCCGTCTATGGGGTCGCACAGAGTCGGACATCACTAAAGCGACTTAGCAGCAGCAGAGTTGAGGAAGGTATATTTTTGTTTGTTGTGCTTTGTTTTGTAAGATGAAATATATATATTCACATGGTATATATTATGTATTCATATACACACACATGTTGATAGGCAAGAGTGAAAGAAAAACACATAGGAGGAAGCACTGATGAAGAGAGAGGGGTTAACCTCAATCAGAGAAGCAAAGATGAGTGTAAACAAAAATTTACATGTACATTACACACACACACACACACACACATATTTATATATGAAAAAGAAAGAAAAGCAGTCAAGAGCATTTCCTGAAGGTTTCCACTTCCTCTCTGGTTTATGGAGATGCTCTACTCAGCACGAGGGGAAAGGGTGTGAATAAGGACATGAAGAAAGCAGTGAGAAGTAGAAACCATATCTGTGATTGATGAGAGCCATTAGGTGTAAATGGTTCAGTTTCTTTTCTGCTGGCTTTGCCCTGAACTCTTCCAATGCTCAAGATTGTTTTCCTTTTTGACCTCTTGCTCC
This sequence comes from Cephalophus harveyi, assembly GCA_006410635.1. Taxonomy (NCBI): domain Eukaryota; kingdom Metazoa; phylum Chordata; class Mammalia; order Artiodactyla; family Bovidae; genus Cephalophus; species Cephalophus harveyi. The sequence goes on along the minus strand of SJYT01070689.1, from coordinate 8,067 downwards.
TGAGAAACAGTTCCCCAGAGTCAGTACTAGAAACAAGTGTTTTATCATAACCTGGAGGACTTTGATGAAATAATTCCTACACCCCACTCCATGAAGATCCTCTCAGCAAGTGGGGTAGGGGTGGCTCTCATTGCTCTAAGGAAGTTTGGTCTCTTGACCCACAAGTCACTGGCCTCATGGACCATATTTTCTCCCTAGTCACTGTACTGACCACTGCTGAGCACACTGGGTTAGCGATCATACCCGTCAGTCAAAACCATACTGACGTGAAATGTCCACTCTGTCTTTCCATCTAACTGAGAAACAGCAACATGGAGCAGAGAGGAAATATAGATGGGCTATTATCTACTCACACATGGCTTGGATGGGAAGGGCACATTTCCTGGTGGGTTACAATCAAGACAGTCATCCCTGCCACAAGATAAAAGGGGAAAAATAGACTTCTTTATTATCTTTCTTGTCCTCCTGGCTCAAAACTAATACTTTATCTACTTATGAGAACTTGAATCCAAGTATGCTTTGGAGTTGAACTGCTATCGCCTGAAAATAGCACAGAGGGGAAAGAAAATCAGAATTTTTAACCTTTTAACAGTTTCTTGTTCATGAAATACGGGCTGCAATTTTACTTGAGACTTCAAAGATGTCAGAGTTACAGAAACTGACAAATACAAGGAGAAGCTTACATTCTGGATTTTTTTCAGCTGGCTTCTGCAATTTTGTTACTAAATCTAGTGCTCAGTTACACATAAGTATCTATTTAGAGATAAAACCAATCTATGGGTACAAAGAGACCTGACAATTATCTACTTCAATTCCTTGGTCTTCTAGATGAGGAAATAATGATGACAGAGAATGCTCACAATTAAATGCATGCTCAGTCGTGTCTGTCTCTGCCAGCCCATGGCCCTGCTAAGCTTCTCTGTCCATGGGATTTCCCAGGTAAGAATACTGGAGGGGGTTGCCATTTCCTCCTCCAGGAGATCTTCCCTACCCAAGGATCAAACTCACCTCTCCTGAGTCCTGCATTGCAGGAGGATTATTTTATCACTTGAGCCACTGAGGCAGAAAAATCAAATGGTTTGCAGCAAATCTGGGGATAGACCCTAAGTCTCCTAAATCCCAGCCCAGAGAACATTCCACCACACACCAGCCCCCAACTCTTGACTGCAAGGAAAGAAGTGAATTTGGTGAAACTAAAATTGGTGAAACTGGAGATTCAGAGTATATGTAGAAATCTGTTTCACAAGTATGATCAAATGCCTCATTAACAATTATTTAAAGAAGTACTAAACATATGCATTTAGTTCTGTTCCCTCCTCAAATACAAGAACATAAAAGAGATAAAGACAGAGAATAGAACTAGAGAGAGTAACGCAATTGTAAAAGATGGAGAGCAAACAGACAAATGGCAACTGGCTGAATCGACTACAGAAAGCTCAGTCAGACCCAAACTGGGACCACTTAGAAGCAGCTCCATTTAAATGATAAATCCCTAAGACTCTGAGGGTGGTGGCACCAGCTTCCTCTGGAAATGGTGGTAGAGGTGGGGCAGAGTAACAGCTGAAAGTCTGCTTAAGAAGTTTAAGACCCCCAGTACTCTCCCTCCATCCCTGAAGACGAGTGATTGTTCAACCCCCCAGGTGCCACCTAGGAGAAGACTGGAAATGTGTCTCCTGAAAACAGCCAATAAAGGATCTTTGGACTAGAGGAGTCTAGGCATAGTTGGGAAAGGGATTCCATCCATACTGAAGAGATTACACAAAAAATTACCGCTCAACGGAGAGGCCACCAGCCTACAACTTGGCTTTCTGACTAGTCATATTTTCACTGGGAATCTGATTAGGCTCATTTTTTAAAAAAGACATAACTATACTAACAGCAGAATTTCCAAAACAAAACAAACAGCATAGCTTGGTCCCCATAGAATGAAGCTCCAAACTGCCAAACCCTATTCACTTGCAAAGCTAATCTAAAACAGGAGGAAACAGAAAGACTTTCCAGATATTAAGGTAAGCACATAGCAGAGAAACACCAAAGCAACTTACAGGAAAGAGAAAGTCACAAAAAGATGAAATCTAAAAATAAAATTAAATAAAAGACTCAAGTGTCTTCAGAGATCTGAGAAAAGTATATTCATGAAATAAGGACAAGATGTTATTACAGAGAGAGAAACAGAGAATGAAAAAGAGCTCACAGACATTAAAATGAAGGCAGATTAAAAATTCAATAGATGGCCTGAAAGAGAATTCAGGAATGTCCAAGAAAGTTGAATAGGATGACAGAGATGAAAAACAGGAAAGACAGAGAGTTTAGGGGCCAAATCAGGACAGCTAATATGCAAATAACAGTGTTCATAGTCAAAGAAAAGAAGAAGTAATTGTGATTTTCAAAATCAAAGGACATTTTCTCCCAATCTTCAGAGATCTGAGAAAAGTATATTCATGAAATAAGGACAAGATGTTATTACAGAGAGAGAAACAGAGAATGAAAAAGAGCTCACAGACATTAAAATGAAGGCAGATTAAAAATTCAATAGATGGCCTGAAAGAGAATTCAGGAATGTCCAAGAAAGTTGAATAGGATGACAGAGATGAAAAACAGGAAAGACAGAGAGTTTAGGGGCCAAATCAGGACAGCTAATATGCAAATAACAGTGTTCATAGTCAAAGAAAAGAAGAAGTAATCGTGATTTTCAAAATCAAAGGACATTTTCTCCCAGAATTAAAGGACATTGTTTTTCCTTTACAGAAAGGACAGAAGTAGGATGTGGGAGAATGGGGTTTCCATAGTAAAAAGGCCAACTGAGTTTCCAGCATATAAAGTGCAGACAGACCTACACCAAGGTGCGTGCCTGAGTGGGTGCTTCGTTGTGCCCAACTCTTTGCAACCCCATGGGCTGTAGCCTGCTAGGCTTGTCTGTCCATGGAATTTCCCATGCAAGAATACTGGCGTGGGTTGCTATTTCCTTCTGCAGGGGATCTTTCTGACCCAGGGACTGAACTGGCGTCTTTTGCATTGGCAGGTGCGTTGTTTAACACTGAGCCACCTGTAAGCGCACCCAAGTACATTGAATTTCCCATGCAAGAATACTGGCGTGGGTTGCTATTTCCTTCTGCAGGGGATCTTTCTGACCCAGGGACTGAACTGGCGTCTTTTGCATTGGCAGGTGCGTTGTTTAACACTGAGCCACCTGTAAGCGCACCCAAGTACATCATAGTAATTCCCAGAGAAAGAGCTTTCATATGAAAGTTTTTAAGTCAGAATGACAGGAATTTCTCAAATGTAACTATAGATGGCAGAAACTTCAAAATTCTGAGAACAGGTGATTTCCACTTTAGGATTATAAACTTAGTCAAGCCATCAATTAAATGCCAGTGGAGAACAAAGGCAATGTCGGATCTACAAGTCTCAAAAAGTCACTTTTCACATCCACTTTTTCATAAAAACAGGAGAATGTGCTCCACCAAAATGAAGTCATAAACAAACAAAGAATAAGTCATAAGTTCCAGAGACTGACATCTCCAAAACAGTAGAGGCAAAAGGAAACCTCAGCAGGGCAGCAAAGGGGAAGCCCTAGCTGTTTTATGACTGAGAAAGCAACTGAGACAGATCAGAGGCTCTGGGAGGAATTTCCCCCAAAGATGAATCTCGTAGATCCTCTATGTTGGCTAATTTAGGGGGAAGATTTACAACTGGGGTAGAGTCTGAGGTTGAATATTCATAAATCCATAAAAAATTAAGAGATTAAAAAAGTCAGTCTGCTGGGCCGTCTTGAGAGGAAAAGTAATCAAACGACATTACAGGGCTCTTCTGTAGAAAGTATCACGAGCTATAACAAACACTGCTTATTGATCTCACCAAAATTACAATACAATACAAAATTACAATATAACACAGCTAAGAGGGTGGGGGCTGGAAGAGTGTGTGAGGAGAGGAGGGGGCAAGGGTAGATGAAGGAAGCTAAATACTGACTTTTTCAGCAATCGATAACTCCTCAAAATAAAACAAATAGATAAGTAACAACACAAATATATTAATTAAAGATATAGAAGTAATTACTAAAATAA
>SJYT01070675.1:530137-614104 GCA_006410635.1 Cephalophus harveyi | reverse complement strand
GACCTTACACCATCTCCCCCCACCTCACACCATCTCCCTCACCCCACACTGCCTCCCCTCACCCCTTCTGTGTCCCCTCTCTGGAATCCTCCCCAAGACCCATCAAAACTGAAAGCAGAACCAGGAATTGTTTCTGAAGTTCCAGTTCCAGATGGAGACAGGCCAGCTCAGGCATTTCAGGGCTGCTGCCTGGGGGCCAGCCTGGCGGGAGGGTTCCTGCTCCCCGCCCCTTGCCTGCTCTCTCTGGAGTCCGTGGGAGTCCCGCACTCTCACCAGGGCAGAGTCAGGGGTCACCGGTTAGCATTCTGCTGGAGGCAGCCTCTGGCACAAAACCTGGCCCTGTGCTGTGGTCGGGGTTCTGCCCTTCCACCAACCCAAACCCAGGCTCGTTCCCTGCTCCCCCGACTTCAGGAGGCCCCCTGGCTCCCTGCTCCTCTGACTCCAGGCGTGGACCTCACCCGCTCACCCAAGCAGCTCGGGGCACAGTCCTCTGGCCCATGTGTCAGGGCCCAAGGGTCCTCGCTGAGAGCCCGCCATGCGGCACACTGTTGGGGGCATCCCCAAGGTGCCGCCCTGGCGGTCACCCTGCGTCCCCATCTCGGAAGGAGAGAGCACTCTCTCCTGCTCAGAATCCTCCAACTGCCTCCAGATTCAAGCACAAGCTTCCACAGAGCCTCGGAGTGCCGGCCCTCCACGTCTCCCTGGCCTGCCCACCCTCCTCTCCCTCCTTCTGCCCCACCGGCCCCTGTGGCTCTTCAGCTGCCCTGAGCTCTCTCCCACACCTCAGCCTCCAAATGTTCTGCTCGTCATCTCATCACCGAGACCGGCCCTGGCCAACCCAGGCTCCCTCTCCCCTTAGCTTGGGTTTACTTTCCCCAGAGCACGGCCCACCACTTAGCATCGGCAGGTGATCCTCTTATCTGTGAGTTTCTTGTCCCCAGCGAGACCTCCAGAGCCCAGATTATGGACCTGTAAGCGGCTCTCAGTAAATCTGTGTTCAGTCAATGAAAACCTGAGCTCCTTTCACTCCTACAACCATCAGCTGAGAAAAAGAAATCCACTAAATCCCCGGATCCTATGCCAGTCTCTTGCTTCTGCTGTGACGCAGACAAGCTTCCCTTGTGAGAACACTGGTCACTGCGTGTGTCTCAAGCATGGTTTTGCAGGAAAACAAAACACATCTTTTCCCTGTTAAGGAGCTCCATCACAGAGAGGAGAAGACACACCGGCGCGGTGTGTCTACACCTGCAGGCTCACCGCGGCTGCTCTGTGTGGGTCTTTAATTAAGATGAAGGAAATGAAGGCCCGGAGACAGCTGCTTGGCTATAGGTCAAGGGCTAAGTAGCTGCAGGGATGGGTGGGCACAGTCAGACACGGAACATTGCCCTCAGCACAGAAATTTCTCCTGAAAGCCCAGCTCTAAACACTTGACCCTGGAATCGCTCTCTGTTTCCAACTATTTGGGGATGAACTGGGGTTAATTAAATAAGACAGAAAGAAAATAATTGACCTTGTTTAAATATCATATTATGGTAACAAGAATTAGCAGATTCATAAAATCATTTCAATAGACCATCTTGCTAGATGCCACAGGAATGTGTGCAGGAAAAGAAATAGAGAAACAAAGCTACAGAGGCTGAGTCTGAGCATCGCCAGTTGGAAAGTACCTTTGATTGTCCCAGAGGGTTGGTGCCAACCTCCTGATTCCCCCGGGCAGCACTGCGAACCCCGGGAGCCCCCAGTAGGGGAGATCCCCCAGCTGGTGCCCAGACTCAGCCAGGACTTGTTTCCGTGGCCCCGTGATCGCAAGTGCTGGGGAAAGAGAGCTGCCGCTGGGCTTTGCGGTGTGCGCGTTGCTTTCCCTAAAGCGTGTGGGGGTGAGCCTGCAACTCTCTGGCTCTCACAGCTTGGAAAGGGAGCTGGAGACTTGGAAACACGTAGGCTGAGGCCCCCGCTTGTTCCACGGTCATCGCTGGACCATGGGTCAGGGCCTCGAGCCTGCATCCTGGCAGCCCCGAGCCTCTGTCACCACGGCCGAGAGCTGACCCGCCCTCAGTGCGCTTGGCTCCTACGCTGAAACTGGCGACCCAGGGCTGATCTGAAAACTCGTAGGAAGAAAATGCTGAGCAAAGTGATCAAGTGTTCCCGCTCGCGTCTCCACCATGTGCCGGGTTATGCGGTTTGAGTCTGCGGGACGCTGGGTGTGAAACGGTGGAGAAATACACCAATGCCACCCGCGCTGCTCCTCCTGAGGGGCGTGGCCCCCTTCCTGCCCACGCGCGGCCCTCGCCAGGCCCTGGCGTCTCCCCTCCCGGGACGCTCTGACCCCTGTGCCCTCTCCCTGCCAGCTGTCGCCACTGGACCCGTCACCAGTGCACGCGCTGGAGCCTCGTGCTGTTTCCGGCCATCGAGTCTGCTCTGCAGCAAGAGAAGCTCTTCCCTCCCTACCGGGTCCCGTCGCTGCTTCAACACCCGCCACTGTTTCATAAGGAGCTTTTGCTGACGTCTAAGGTGCATACGGAGAGATTACTGGCTCAAAGGGGACAGCCTCGTCAACTACCAAAAGGTGAATCCCTAGGGCCCCCCCAACCCCGTCACCAGCCCCAGACTTGGGATCAGAGACGCCCACTCATTATCCCCTCCTGTCATCCTAACTCCAGACGTTACGGACTGGCTCACCGGCTTCTAAAGTGAATGCACAGCGTGGGTTCTTTTGATTTTGGCTTATTTGGTTCAAAATGACGTCCAAGAGACTCACTCACATTGGTGTGTGTCGTAGCGGTTCATTCCGTTCCACCCTTTCGCCATTGGCCATGGTCTGATGCACTCAGCACCCAGCTCGGCGAGGGCCTTCATAATATCTGCCAAATGGTTATTGAGTGTTGATAATAATATCTATCACAAGCTTTGCTCAGGACAACGGGATTCTAAAACTCCGAGGCAACGTGCTCATGGCCATCAGAGCTCTCTTTCCAGAATGATCCAAATGAGCAAGGACTTTAATTCAGATTTCGTTTTAAGGAGAGAATGTGCACATACATGTGTGAGATCACACTTGACCCACGGAGGACTAGGACAGCAAGGAGTGGTGACCGCTCGTGCCTTGTGGCGGCTCCGGGAGCCAGCCTCGGGCTCCTCTTCCCAGGGGGTCTCCCTGGAAGTTGGCTTATTTCACTTACTTCAGTGGCTTTAGGCTCCCTGGGAAGAAACATCACCTACTGCACCTGAGCAGCCTTGATGTGGGTGCAAACCTAACCCCGTTGGGCGGAGACGCTGAGCCCAGTGCTTTCTGCCAAGCGTGCTGCCTGCTTTGTGCACAGGCATCAGAAATGGCATTTTGCATAAGTGGTTTTATGTGGGTGGTTATTGAGAAAAAAAAAAAACAACTCTATCACAGCAGCCCCTCAGTGGGTAATTCACAAGTGCTCACTTCTGCAGAAGAAAATACAAATCTCAAACAAGCTGTGGAAATGCATGGAAACATAGAGCGTAGTTCCTTTGACTAAAACTTCAGCACGGTTACTTGTTGGAAAGAGGATCAGCCTTCTCCTATGTTAATACTGTTAATCTTCTAAGAAGGACCAAATCGTTGGTATTCAGAGAGGTAAAATTGTTTATTTTCTTTTCTTGAATCCTTTGAATTTTTTATGCTATTGTATCACTTAAAATTTAGTCAAGGTTAGTTTATAAAATTCTGAACTAAGTGGGAATTGACCATGTTGGCGCCTGAATACTGGAAATGCCTGCTTCCAGGGGCATTGCTGGTGAGCGGGATCTGTGTACCCCCAGCCCAGCCCAGAGCTATCATTTATCCTGACAACTAGGAGATTGGCACCTGCGTAAACTTTGTACCTGAGTAAGTGTCTCATTGCCCTGATGCAAGGCCCGGCCTGACCGAAAGCAAACGAAGGATAAGAAACACAGAAGTAAACGTGAGAGACGCAGGGCTCCCACCTCCGTGGTTTTCGTCCACAGTTTGCTCATGATGGTTTTTGGGTTACTGCCCAACTGCCTCCCAGCTCACTAACTCTCTCTTTAGCGCTGATTTATCCTAAATCTACCCAGTGAGCTCTTCATTGAGTTATCATAATTTTTTTTTCTTCTGAATTCCTAAAAATTTTTTTCACTTTTTGTGGCTTCTAATTCCTGCCCATTTTTGAGCTTGGTTTTGTCTCTTAAAAGACAGTAAATGCAGTTGTGCCAGCCCGCGTCTGGGAACTCTGCCACCCGGAGTCACCGTGCCTCCATTCCTGGTGCCTCCCGTCTGTGATTCTGCTCACTCGTGGTGGTATTTCTGTGGGGTCGGCTTCTCTTTGACTGTGTGCTGGGCCCAGCGGGGTGTGTGTGTGTGTGTAAGTGCTGGAGGAGACCATTTGAGGCCTCGGATAACACCGTCTTCCTTTAGGGAAGAACTTTATTTGCTTCTGTAACTCCCTGGGTGGGGGTGGGAGGCAGCAGTCTGGGACACCCTAAACCAGAGGCAAGCCGGAGGTTTTCTGGGCCGCCTCGCTGGTGTGAAAGGGGCTGCAGAGCTGTGGGCAGGTTGCTCACATCACTCTCACTTCTGCGCAAAGCCCGCGGGGGTGCCGGCCCCAAGCGGGGGCTCCTAGAGTGCGGTGCGCCGCAGGTTCCAGCATGTTTCCTCGGCTCTGGGAGACCACCAGAAGCAGAGTTCAAGTCTCAGCCCTGGCTTCCCGATCAGGCGCTGCCTGCGAGATCCCAAGAGATCCTTCCTGCCCAGTCTCTGTATTCCAGCTCCATCTCGGATTTCAGTCCAGTAATCTCTCACTATCTTCTCAATTCTTTGAGGCTTTAAAAAATGGATTTCCCCCAGCTCATTGGGTTATCCTCTGTAAGACACAACAAGCTATATAGTTGTTATAGCTAATTATGTTAGTTATTATATTTGTTTTTACAACCCTATGAAATTGTATTTGCTTTTATAATATCATAATGTTACAGCGAATCATGTAGTCTGCCATTTACTGGAAGTGGCAGTTCTTTCAACGAGAAACTTAACTATAGATAAAGCTGTACTTATACAAATTTCTGTCAGAAGGAAACTTTCTCTCAAAGCCCATCAAAAATGTTCAAAGCGATAGAGGTTCACATGAATTAACTCATTTAGTGTCAGTACAATGATCTCCGAGGTTGTGCGATTATCATCCACATTTTTAAGTGAAAGAGGTTGTGGCCCAGAGACAGGGGATGACTTGACTGTGGATAAGCAAGCAGTCAAGGGCACAGCCCGGTTTAGACCCAGGCCTCCCTGACTTTGAGGCCCATCCTCTGTGCCTCTGCTTTAGAGTCAGGATTGGAAGCTGACACTTTAATCTCTGCTTCATGCAGCAAAGAGGGCTTCTTCGGGAGATAGGTGGCAGCTGTGAACAGCCAAGAAACCGAGGGATAGAATATGCTCTCACGGCACACCTTATACAGATCAGTTCAGCCGCAGACTCTGACAGCTTGTAAATAAAGGCTTCAGAAGCCTAGGAAGAAGAGAGGCCAAATTAACTTAGAGGCCGATTGCCGCTGGCCTTCAGTGTGACCGCCACTCTCCGCTCCCCAGCGCGATAACGGCATTTCGTGGGTGTTTACTTCACTGCAAAGCTCCTTTTCCTTCTCTCAGTGTCTAGATGACGGAGGAGTTATAACACAGATGTACACATATTGTAGGAAGCCTGTAAGGTGGAAAACAAGTTTACAGTTTTTGAATCATGAAAGCTAGTTTATATTTTAGTAAGTACAAAGCGGCATGGGATGATAAGTAACTAGATATTAAATAATAAAGTGCTTAGATGCTCAGCTAAGATTTGAAATAATCTAACCCCAAAATAACTCCTGAGTTGTCTTAGATGAATTATAATACGCTTTTACTCATTGTTTTAAAATGCAGTACAAAGCAATTTTTTTGCGCAGCACACTGCATATAAAACAGGCTCCAGAAGAGTATCAGACATAGTCATTAAAAAGCCATGTTAGCGTCTGTTTTGAGGACGGACTGCGCATTATTGTTGCTGTTGTTCAGTCGATAAGTCACGGCCAACGACCGCATGGAATGCAGCACGCTAGGCTCCCCTGTCCTTCACTATCTTCCCGAGTCTGCTCAGACTTCTTTGCACTGAGTCAGTGACGCTAGCAAACCATCTCATCCTCTGCTGCCCCCTTCTCCTTTTGCCTTCAGCCTTTCCCAGCATCAGGGTCTTTTCCACTGAGTTGGCTCTTCGCATCGGGTGATTGCATGAGATCGCCTCAAAGTACTTGACACTGTTTTATCCCATGAAACTCTGCTAGTAAACATCAGCCTAGAGACAGCCTGAAGCCTGCGGCACTTCCTTTTGAAGGGGCCCTTTGCAAATGCACATCCTGCTCCAGCAGGTCTGGGATGGGATCCGAGATGCTGCACTTGTAGCGAGCTCCCCCGTGCTGGGGTCAGTGGGTGTTTCATTTAAAGATGCAGAGTTCAGAAAGGCAGCTTTTGAATCACATGTAGAAGAGATGAGAAAAATCCAGCAATTCTATCAATAAAAATTTCAAGAATAGTCTAGTTATTTTCAAGCATAAGTAAATTTGTCTACAAAATTACAGAAGACAAAAATTTTTGCTTAGCCCTGCTCTTTTAAAATTATTTTCTAACATTACAAAATTACTATAAGCTGGCATATGAAACACACTTTTTCAGATTTTTTTTATTGATGAGCAGAGCTTCAACAGTTTTTGAGAGAACATCCCATGGAACCTGAAAGAGAAAACCTGGGTAAGTATATATGTCATCAGAAGATGGGGAGAGGTGTGTGTGTGTGTGTTTGATACCTTCACATTTATAAAGACAGTAAAACAAACCTGTGTCTTTCTGTCAAGTGGCAAAGAAAATAAATAGGAAAAGAATGAAAACTAGATGTCCTCACAGACAGTACTATACTTATCCTAATCAGTAAAAAAAATTTTTCTTTTTTTCCAAATACTAAGCTCAATTAAAGTAATTCAACATGCTTTCCTTATTAAAGAATGTAATTCACCCAACGTAGAGAACTCATAACTAAACATAGAAAATCGTTCTCTGTCACAAAAAAAAATGCACGGTCAGTATCCAATGAGAAAGAGACGGAAGAAAAGAAAGACAGAAGGAGGGTGAGGCGAGGGAAAGAAAGAAAGAAGAGGCGGGAGGAGGAGGAGGAGGAGAGGAAGGAGGCGGCGGGAGTGAGGAAGGAGGGAGTGGAGACGGGAGTTAGTTCTTCCTCTCAGAAGGAAGCATCTTTACTCATCATTATACACAGAGATCCCGAGTCAAGTAACTATTCCGTTTTAATGTCTTCCCCATGAACCTCTTGCCAGGAGAAATTATCCCAAATGCCCTGTGCAGCATGAAAGATCCCTCAGTTCATGTTGCAGACAAAGCAGGGTTTGTAAACATGGGCCAGATTCCTCACTCGACATCCTGCCCCTTGTCTCTAATGAAGCAAGGACTCTTGAGGCGATCAAATAAACAGGCAGAGGAGCGAGGTGACATAATGCAGCTGGAAGACATTGTATCTTAAAAGGACGCAACAATTCCTCAACGCAGCCTAGTTTCTGACTAGAAGCTAAGAGGTCTTAAAAACTCACTGTGGGCGAACTATTCTGAAAACTCACCAACTCCCAGTACTTCGGTTCTTTTTGTAAGCAAGCATTATTATTTTCAACATTGTGTTGTGTGGTTTTCTCTCTTTCTTGCTTGCTTTATCTGGAAGCAGACATTCAGCTTCTTGGAACTAGTGAAGCCAAAGATATGGGTTCAACCTCCACAGGGATCTATTAACTCCATACTAATTCTGAAGCGGCAGACTTGCTTCTTAAACACTGAGCTGTCTTCTAACTAAATTAGAAGAAAAACATGAAACATCTCACAGGCCTCTGGCTCTTCATTTCTTCCTGTAGATGTTAGTTTCCACGGAGGGTCATGTCCTTTCACTCTGAAGAGTGTCTTTTAGTGCTTTTTATAGCGCAAATCTGTTGGTTGTAAATACTATCGGCTTTCAATGATATGAAAATGTCTTTTTACAAGCTTCTTTTGAAGGATATTTTGCTTCATATGGAATGACTGGGGTGGACGGTGTTTGGGAGGCTTTTCTTTCATCATTTTAAAGATGCCTTTTCTTCATTTCTGCTCTTCGTTGTATTTCCTGAGGAATGCACGTGTGATCCTGGGCACTCGTCCGTTTTCTCCAGCTGAGTTGAAGAGTTTCTCTTTTTTCTTTATTTTCAGCAGTTTAGCTAAAGCATGCCTCTGTATGCTTGCTTTTATATTTATCTTTCTGAGAGTTTGATGAGCTTCCTAGGTCTGTAGGTCATGTTTTTCACCAAATTGGTCAGATATCTGGCTATTATTTCCTCAAAAAGAAAACAGATATATATGTGCTTACACCTCAATATTGCTTGCTGGGCTTCCCTGGTGATTCAGATGGTAAAGAATTTGCCTGCAGTTCGGGAGACCTGGGTTCAATTCCTGGGTTGGGAAGATCCACTGGAGGAGGGTATGGGAACCCACTGCAGGATTCTTGCCTGGAGAATCCCAGGGACAGAGGAGGCTGGCGGACTCCATGGGGTCCCAGAGAGTTAGACATGACTCAGTGACTGAGCACCTCGCTCGCTCCTCCTTCTGACCTCCAGCTACATTAGAGGTCAGACCATCCCATAATGTCTGCAGGTCCTCGAGGCCCTGTTGACTTTTTCTTTAATTTTTCTCCCTCTGTTCTTCAAGTTGGATAATTTCTGTTGATATCTTTGAATTCATTACTCTCTCTTCTGATATTTCCTGCCTGCTAGGAGCCTGTCTTATGAATTTTTCTCTGCAGTTACTACACTTTTAAGTCCATAATTTCCATTTGATTCTTTATAATTTCAAAATCTTCACTGAGATTCTCAATCTGTTCACTTAATACTGTATTTTCCTTCAATTGTTTGAAGGTGTTTATGAAATCTTTGCTGAGGGCAACATCTGGGTCATCTCAGGGTTGGTTTCTATCGACTGCTTTTTCTCTTGACTATAGACTTCATTTTCCTGTTTCCCACCATGTCTAGTGAGTCTTTTTATCTCCAGCCCTATTCAGCTGTTCAGTTAAAGGTACGCAGTGCGAAGGGTTCTTTAACCAAGGGTGTGGTTTGGCCGTATAGTTAGTGACGCAAGAATAGAGGCGGGAGGCCGAGAGTGTTTCAAAGGCGAGATGATGATGAGTGACTAGAACGTAAACTGGTTCAGAGAAGGCAGCCTCAGGGCTGAAGGGCCTGGAGACGCGAGGGCCGCCTGGGGCCACGCCGCAGGCGCTCTGCTCCTGTGAGGAGCGCTCCAGGGGCAGCTGTTCATGGCAAAAGAATCACAGACGCAGACTGCGGATCTAAGCGGAGAGTGTGGACGATGCGTCGGGAGCCCGGGCTCGGCTTCCTTCCTCTCCTCCACACTGGCCCACGACCCGCTGCTGGATGGCCAGCACGGACTTGCTTCCATGCTCTCTGCACGTGTGGGAGCCCAGAGTTGCCCCAAGTCACTCTGACTTGGCCCAGCATTTCACTTCCTCTGTGAATCTGCCCAGAGCTTGGCATCAGGTTCAGTAGCAGGTCGGGCCCCAGCGCGGGAGCCTCACCCCGAGGCCGTCCTGGGGTCTCGTCTGGATGGGCGGGGGTTGCTGACGAGCCCCCTCCCCCGCAGGGTCTGCCCTGCTCAGCCCTGCTTGCTGCTTGGCTCCCCGTCCCCTTCCCGCTTCTCCCTGATGAGCCGGGGTTGGTCTTGCCCTGTGCATGCTCAGCCTGGCCCGCAGCCACACCCTCCTGGGGCCCCCGCAGGACACCCAGCTGCACGGCGCTCTCTTCTCTACTGTTCTGCAGACTGCAGCTGCTCCGGCACCCAGAACTCTGATTTCTGCTTTCCTGACTCAGAGAGACCACTGGGCTCTCTTGGGTCCCCGACCACTGGACCGTGGCCAGGAAACTGCTCCCAGGAAGAGAGGCCAGCCACAGGGCTGACCTCACAAGCTTCCTTCTGCTGGGGATCACGACCTTGTGAAACCTGTTACCTGCTGCTGGAAAACAATTGCCTCGTATTTTTTGTCAGGTTTTACAGTTGGTTAGGGCTAAAGAACAATGCAGGATGGCTTCCCCATCATAGACAACTGGCTGTTTTTATTTTTACCTATCCAGCAAATATTTCTTGAGTGTCTATAATGTTGGAGGCATTAGAAACACAGGGTGAACAAATGACATGATCCTTGTCCTCATGAAGTTTACAGTCTATAGAAAAAAATAGATATTAAGCAAATATCCACAGAAATAAATCTGCTACTTAAGGTGCGGTAGGTGGTGTATATTTTAAAATACAACACCTGCCTTAATTTAGATTGAGAAAGCAAGCATCTTCAAGCAAGCCACCTGAGGGACGTGTAGGCAGACTAAAGCTTGAGGGAAGGAATTTGAGATAAAAGAGGAGATTAGAACCAAGAAAAGATTGTGGGAGGAGGTCCCAGGGGCAGGAACAGAAGTCGTCTAGGGCCTTGGTGTCCAGGGACAGCAACCCGAGATCAAGGGTCAGCAGGTGGGGCTTCATTAGCAATGTGAGATCACGCTGTCAGAGAGCTGGGTGCCGGGGAGCTGTGAGATCACTCTCAGAATTGTCTTGTCACGTGTAGGTCATTGTGTGCAAGCTCAGTCGTGTCCCAGGCTTTGCAATCCCAACGACTGCAGCCCGCCAGGCTCCTCTGGCCGTGGGACTCTCCAGGCAAGAATACTGGAGTGGGTTACCATGCCCTCCTCCAGGGGGTCTTCCCAGCTCAGGGATCGAACCCGAGTCTCTTACGTCTCCTGCACGGACAGGTGGGCTCTTTACCACGAGCGCCAGCTGGGGAGCCCTCAGTATAGATGACAAGGGCCCTGACTGGCTCCAACGTGTTTGTCACGCCACGTCTTCCAAGACAAGAATGAATGTATCTCGGAAAGGATGGAATCTCAGCTGAGGATGTTCGCCTCAGAAGACCCAGTGCGCTGTAGGTCAGTATTTATCGAGATGGTAAAGCTCAATAGTTAGTCCTTCCCTTTCAAACGTTCTCACAGATTGAACCGCATCTCTTGCGTCTCCCACGTTGGCAGGCAGGTTCATTTCCACTAGTGCCCCCTGGGAAGCCCTCGGACAATAAAATTCTACCTAAAAAGCCCTTTTAAATGTTGCCTGTTGGTTCTCTGTACTTTCACAGGTTTAGTTAGCTGTAGCAAGAACCTAACAAGGGAAAGCGATACAATTAGAGGCGTCAGGCTAGTTTCCTAGAGCTTCAGTGTTAAGACAAAGAGGCAGTAGATATTAGGAGTTACAAATACCAAGGAGAGTAGGAGGGCACACAGAGAAGTCACTTATATAATTACTGAATGTGTTTCCAGAATCTTCTCTGGAGGCCTGACATAAGATGCCAGCTAATAAATGCCTATTGCGATCAAGGTGACTCTTCTGTCTCATACTTCAATTGAAGCAAAAACATTTTTAAGTCATTGAAGAGAAGCTTTCAAACACAGTGTCTGTAGCCTCGTATGATCACAGCCGTTCGATCACCAAATTTGCTTGGTAACTATCCACTCAAATTAGGCAATTTTTGCTCAGGGTTTGACAGTGATTGACAAATATTGGTCAGTCTGGTTAGTTTTGGCTTCAATCATCCTGTTATTAAAATAGTTTCTTTGGGGCAGAAATAAACTAATACTCATGCAAGTCATATTTTTTTTTTCAAACTGTTGCAGGAGGAACCGTGTTAATTAAAATTTTAAGGATATTCTGATACAGTAAAAGCATGCATCTTTTCTGCATAAGATACTAGCCAAAAAGATGCATAACTCTGTGTGTGTGTGTGTGTGTGCACGCACGCGTGTGTGTGATGTAGGAAGTTACAGCCCATAATCATGTATATATGTAGCCTAGTTCTTCAATGTCACCTCACATGCATTATGCTCGGCTAAATTACTGAAAATAAAATGTAGAGCATGATATATTGCAACCATATATTGTGTACAGTTTGTATATAAAAAAGAAAGAATGATTAAAAGTCGATGAGAGACTGTTTATAAATCTTGATTGCTTCATAATTTTAACTTTGAGCAACATTTTTATCATAATTATAGGCTTTCTTAAAGCATTTATGCAGATTGTTGTTACTCAAAAGGGGGTTTATTCCATTTTGGTATAAACTACACTTTTTTTTCTTTATGAAATCACTCTTTGAGTTCCTAATACTCAGTCCTCCGCCAGAGCTGCAAAATTCACATGGCGAGAATTCACTCCTCTCAAAGGACTGCCGCTTTATCCCCTCGCCTGCCTCCATCCTGCCCCCTGACACGGGGCAGGCAGAGAAGCGCATCCTTACCGCAGGCGCTCACATCTGCAGCAGCTTCGACTTCCTCTCTGGACTCTCTCAGGCCTGCGAGGCAAGCGCATTGCACCCACTTCTCAGGTCAGACACTTAATCCCTAGAGGCTTAAACTATGACAAAATATTCCACTCTAGACTCATAAGGCATTAGTGCTGCCTCACTTTAAAGCTTGAAAAATCGAGATCCTGGAGAAGGGAAGTGGTGGAGCCACGGCAGAATCGGGGGTTTGCCCACATCGGAGGCACAGCAGCAATCTCATTGGAATTTAGGCAGAATTGTTCACCGAGACTTTGGCATCACATAGATTCAAAGCCAGTGAAAAATCCTATAGCGTTTTCTTCCACGGAGTCTTCACCTCCACTGAGTGAGCACAGACCTAAAAGGAAAGGAGGAAAAGAAATACATCACCAGAAACGAACATTGAAACAACCCCACCCCGGCTCAAAACTAAGCTTAAAGAAGAGCACGCCATGAAAGGGAGGACCACCAAAAGAGGATGGGGTGGGGGCTGTCCCACAAGAGCGACCCCGGTCTGCTCAGAGCTGCAAACGTGCTCCCACGGGGCAGGAGGGGAGTCACACTCCGGGGACAAGAGGGCGACCACACCAGCGGGACCAGCTCTGTGCCCGGCACGTTGCAGGGCATCAGCACAGATACGCTTAATGACTGCATGAAGTTCTGAAACAGAACATGTCCCCAAACCAGGAAGGAGTAAGACCTCCAAAACCTACAGTTCATGAAAGAGGGACC
This sequence comes from Cephalophus harveyi, assembly GCA_006410635.1. Taxonomy (NCBI): domain Eukaryota; kingdom Metazoa; phylum Chordata; class Mammalia; order Artiodactyla; family Bovidae; genus Cephalophus; species Cephalophus harveyi. The sequence continues at coordinate 600,974 of SJYT01070675.1, read as the reverse complement.
GCTCTGAGTATCCACTGGGTCCAGTCAATAAATAAGCCGCGAGCCTGGAGAGCTACAGTCCATGGGGTCGCAAAGAGTTGCACGTGACTTAGCAACTAAGCAACAATGTGGAGGGAGTAAGAAGCTGAGATTTGGTCACTGTTTCCTGGAGAGGTGGATGTGATCACAAGAAGGCATCTGACAACTCCCTGCTGGCACAGACTGCAGACCAGAGCGGTCATCTCAGGCTTTCAGAGGGAAACACTGAGATGGCAAGGCGGCCAGAGTCCGGGTTCCTGAAACGGATGCTTGTGTCTGGGAGACGGCGGTGCCCTCGAGGGCTGCACGGGTCAGGCCGGTGGCGTTTCCACAGGGGAAGTAGCCGCTGCGTCGCCGGCCGCCGCTCTGTCCAGGGAGGTAGCCGCTGCGTCGCCGGCCGCCGCTCTGTCCAGGGAGGTAGCCGCTGCGTCGCCGGCCGCCGCTCTGTCCAGGGAGGTAGCCGCTGCGTCGCCGGCCGCCGCTCTGTCCAGGGAGGTAGCCGCTGCGTCGCCGGCCGCCGCTCTGTCCAGGGAGGTAGCCGCTGCGTCGCCGGCCGCCGCTCTGTCCAGGGAGGTAGCCGCTGCGTCGCCGGCCGCCGCTCTGTCCAGGGAGGTAGCCGCTGCGTCGCCGGCCGCCGCTCTGTCCAGGGAGGTCAGCGTCAGCCGCTGCAGTTGTCACAGCAGTCCTGAAAGGGGGCGTTGACGTCGCCACTCCACGGACGAGGGGCCAGGGCTGGAGGAGCTCGAGGCCTGCGCAGGGCCACACAGCTCGGAGCTGCAGGGAAGCCGGGCTCCACACCGATGGCCCCTTGCTCCATCGTTGCGATGGTCCCCGTTGCTCCATCTCCGCACCGGCTGTGCCCGGCCCCCTCCCCGGCGCGCGCTCATCTCCCGACTCCGCTACCCCAAGGCCAGGGCCTCTTGCAGGCTCCTGTGTGCGCATCATCAGAAAGCAGGCCAACCACAAATATTAGAGATTTTACAGAGTTACATTACTTTTCAAAACTAAACTGTTTACATTATGAATGAATTACTGAGGAGGCCCTCTGTTCTGTCTCTGAGTGTATATTCACAGAAAGTTCTGTGTTCACAGGTGTGTACACAGAGACACACCAGCAAGCTGCTCCTCCCCTTTTCTCTTATTTTTTACTGCCATAGAGTTGATCTACAATGTTGTGTCAGCTTCTGCTGCACAGCAGAGTGAGACATGATTGCCTTCTTTGCTGTGTTCTTTTCCATCATGGTTTATCCCAGCAGACAGAACAGCGTGCCCTGTCTCTGTAGTAGGGTCATGGGGCTCATCTATCCTACATGTAATAGTTGGTGTCTGTCTACTCAACCCACACTCCCAGGCCATCTCTCTCCCACCCCGTCCCCTCCTTTCGAGAACAATTACTCAAGTTCTTCACCAAAAATGCTCAACCTTTTGGTGAAGTCTTCCAGTAACTACAGCTGTGCTTCTATGGTGAAGGACAGGAACAGAATCAAAGACGGGCCCTCATCAGCTCTGCTGCAGAGAATATGCTGGCATTCCAGCTGTCTCCCTGCTCCGTGACCTGGGGTCCAGGGTGTGGCCCTGGCTTACCATGAGGGCTGACTCTCAGGAGAGGACAGGAGACGCTTATGCCCCATTCAACGTGAATAGACATTTGACAAATCAGCCAAAATGCATTACTTTATGGCTCAACAGTTGGTTCAGTTTAAATCCTTAGATTAAAAAAAAAAAAAAAAGCATAGAAAATTAATACTCTGAAAGTTACCTTTAACAAAGGTTGGGTAGCTAGAAGGTAAAGGATGTTCCTGAGCGGGTGAACCTAGCAACGTGGAGACCACAGCGAGCTGTGCTGTTGGGGAGGTGCGTCCCCTCCTGGAGCCCCGCAGTGACTTGTCTGGATGAAGCCCTCCTCCTCTTCCTCCCGCCTCCATCCTTCATCACCCCCAGGGCTCCGGTCTCACCGGCCTCCTCCAGGCCGGCACCTTCGGTGGACGCAGGCTGCGCCGGACAGTTCTCCCCTGAAGGGGCCCTTCGCCTGCACTTCCTCACGTTTAGCACATCCCTTAGACCTGAAGGGTCTGCTCCCTAGGGACCTGCTTCCTGCTGTGTATGACCTTAGGGCGCAAAGCCAGGTATCCTTGCGCTGAGGCAAGGCTGCCCACCCCCTGCCTTTCCCAGAGACCAGCCAGGACCCGTGGAGTGGAAGCGAGCTGCCCAATCTCGGCCCATCACATGTAAACGGGCCACAGCTGCGAGCATGCGCGCTCCATGTCAGCAAGTGGGAATCTGCACAGCCGTGTCCACGAGGGCTGCCGTAAACTTTGACATTATCATTCTTCCATAAAACTGGAAAGTAACTCACTATAAGTGCAAGGTAATATGGTTTCTAGGTGAGCTTCAAGTTATCCCTTAAAAATACTAGGTAAAGCGAGGGACTCTCTGAAGTCCAATCAGAAACACTTTGGGGCACTTTTAAAAATGCTGGTTAAGTTTTTCAAGAGATTGGATCAGCTGGCCTGGGATGGGCCCACACACGGAAATGCTCTAGAGGCCTTAAGTGATTCTCATTTCAAATAGGTTTTCTTAAACAACTATTTTTGCGGGTAGGTTGTGAAAATAGTGAGTGATTCTCATTTCAAATAGGTTTTCTTAAAAAACTATTTTTGTGGGTAGGTTGTGAAAATAGTGAGCTCTCTGGTCAAAAATTCATTTTTGTATATTTAGAATTAATCAGACCTGGGAAAGGGGCTCTTAAAAAGTTAACACATCTGGTTCTCCATTAAAATCTAATTAAAAATCAATGGACACAGGAAGCTTCAGTTGTCCTAAAACTGCCACCCCATTAAAACATTTGTTCTGTATATTTTAAGAGGACAAGGGTGGGGCATTAAATTTTTTTTTTCCATCCCATCAATGAGAATATGAGAAACAAGTGAAGCCCTTATTTCAAGCATGAAGCAGTGGTGTGTGTATTCATAGAAGATATGAATGTATCCCAGGCTGATCTTACAGTAAAGCAAAGCAAAGTCAGTGTTTTGTTCTCGGTTTATCATAGAGCAGATAGTAGCCTAAATAAGCCAGACATGTTTTTGTAGTTTTGTTGAGATGTAATTGGCACACAGCACTACAGCATAATGATTCAACTCACACCCTTCATGGAGTGATCAACATCGCCTCACAGAGACACAACACTAAAGAAATGGAAACAATTATTTCTCCTCGTGACGAGAACTCAGGATTTACTATCAACAGCCTTTATATATAACATGCAGTAGTGCTACTTAATCACTTATTAAAGATGTGATTATAATTAAGTCATGACAAACCTAGACAGCACACTGAAAAGCAGAGACAGCACTTAGCCAACAAAGGTCCATATAGTCAGCTCCATGGTTTCCCGACAGTCACATACGGAGGTGAGAGTTGGAAGAAAGAAGGCTGAGCACTAACGAACTGATGCTTTCCAACTGTGGTGCTGGAGGAGACTCGAGAGTCCCGCGGACTGCAAGGAGATCAAACCAGTCAATCGTAAAGGAAATCAACCCTGAATAGTCATTGGAAAGACTAAAACTGAAGCTGAAGCTCCAATACTTGGGCCACCTGATGCGAAGAACTGACTCATTGGAAAAGACTCTGAAGCTGAGAAAGATTGAAGGCAGGAGGTGAGGGGGACGATAGAAGATGAGATGGTTGGATGGCATCACCAACTCAATGGACATGAGTTTGAGCAAGCTCTGAGAGATAGTAGAGGACTGGGAAGCCTGGTGCAGTTCACGGGGTTGCAAAGAGTAGGACATGCCTTAGCAATTAAGCAACAACAATAAATCACAAATTATTGTGCTTATTTATCTCAGAACCTGAAGTCTGTACCTTTTGACAGCGTTCATCCGATTCCCCTGATCCTCTGTTAACCACAGAACTGACCTTGTCTCTGAGTCTACTGGTGGGTTTGTTTTTGAAGTATAATTGACCGACCATGCTGTGTGAGTTCCTGTTGCACAACATAGAGATTTGATATTTTTACACATTTCAAAGTGATGACCGTGATAAGCCTCGTTGCCATCTGTCACCATACAAAGATACATCTTCTGAAATGCCTATCCTGAGGGAATCTGTGAGGCAGAAAAGTCACTTTCTTTCAAGGGAAGCCCTGAGAATTTTCTTAATCTTCATACTGACGTTTGCTTTTCATCACGCTTTGTAGTATAATCAGAGTTTTCTATTTTGACCTTCCAGCTTCAAGAATGAGTTCTAAAACTGGGGAGTTGGCAGGGTGGTTGTACAAAAGGAAGGAGAGAGGTGGGTGAAGCAGCAAGTCAACTGCAATCCGTGGTATAAAAATCTAACAAGTACTCATCTGTTGTGACTCCCACCTTTCCTTGTAACATTTGGTGATGGATGTGACCTTGGCGACATTTGCATTTGGTGGACAAGTTAGGTGGCACCAAGAGGCGAAACCTTGGGAAGACAGTCAAGGATGACTTGGGCTCTGAGTGAGCCGGTGTAACTACTTTTCCTGCAGAGTCATCCTTCCCTTGCACCCGGTCTCCCCAGAGCAGTGTGCGGGACACGGGGCCCAGGGGCGCTCAAGGGTGACCCTTACCCGCGCTCAGGGTAGAGAGACAGCGAAGAGAGAAAGCCCGCTGAGCTGGGGTCTCTTGGGACTCCAGGGGCTGTCCAGACTTGGGGAGGGGAGACTGCTTGGGAGAGAGAGGGGGTCCCAGGCCTGCCTCTGGGGCGCCAGACCAAAAGAAACGCTCTTCTGCCCCCTCCCCTGTCCTCCTGCCTCCGGGGGCACAGAGCATCTTTGGCCCCATCCCTGGTCCCCAACTATGAGGGACAGCCGGCTCCCACCCAGACACCCCCACTTGGGGCGCTGGGAAGGAAGTGACTGGCCCCTGCCGCCCTCTGCTCTGGCTCTGGGCCTCGCTGCGGCCCGATATGCCCGTGAACAGGTGGGCGACCTCGCTGGTGCCGCCCGGTTCCGGAGCGACGACGGGTATTTTCCTGGGTTGCTATTTTCCGGAGGCCACTGGCGAGGCTGGCTGCCAGGGGCCTTGAGTTCCGTGGGTAGAGGCCTGGGCGCCTGGGGAGGAGCCCCGCGGGGCTCGCTGCCCCTCCTCACAGGGATCTGCCAAGCTGCCACCGCAGGGGAGGAGGGGGCCTTGGGTGGCGGTGGGAGCGGGTGGAGCTCGCCGGACTTCCCCTTTGCTCCTCCCTGCCTGGGCAGGAGAGGAGCGTCTCCCGCTTTACTGGATTCCAGGGTCGCCAGCGCCCAGGGCCCGTCCAGGACTTTCCCAGCGCTGGCGTCCGGGGCGCTGTCCACATGGGCTAGGGCGTTCCAGCCCTTGATGTGGGTTAAAACTCCACTCCACAACCCCCATTGATATGAGATATGGATTTGACATCTGTTTGCCAGAGTGTTTTGCACTTAGCCTAACACCCACTATTAAGTGACAAAATTGTGGCAGCCTGTCAAAGCCAGATGACTGGCAGCTGCTGGCTTACAAAACCACTCAAATATTTGCAGGTTTTGAAGCTTTATGCAGTGTTGTACCCAATCTTTCAGTGATTTAACATGTAAAATATAAGTCAAAGTTTTAAATCTGTATTCCAAAATGTTTCCATTTTCCTCCAAAAGGAAAAAGCATTCAGGGTGTCTGCTGGAATCAGGCCAATTTCAACCTCCCTCCTTTCCCACCACCACCAAGATTCCTGCGCAAACCCGGTTTTTAAAAAATGTTTGGTTTTTTAAAAACCAAACTCTCTCCTATTGTGACCGACATCTCGGAAGACAGAACTAAATTGCCTTAAACTCCAAGGGAATACAGTTTCTCAAAAGTAGACTGCAAGAATAATAAGAATCCCCAAGTAAAGCAGGGCTTCATTTTGCATTTGACAGTTGCACCAACGTGCCTTTCCGGGGTAAAGGCTCCTAGGTAACATCTGAGCCGTTTGGTTATTTCTAGAACACAAACTCCTCTCCTCACACCTCTAAATAGCTTGGTCCAATTAAGAAATAATTTGCAAATGGCAGAGTATTTCTCTAGATTAAGGTCCATTGAGTAAAGTCATGTGGGGTTTTGTCTCCACAATTAGAGCCGGACAGACAAGGACCTCAGGAAAACTGCAGCTGTGAGCAATGGGGGAAAAAATTGTCCGAGATAAATAGATTAATAAACCTGCCTTAAACCCTGCAAGACTGGTGGACTGACAGCCACTTAAGGATGTTCAAATGTGCTGTGCTTGCAGACTTGTTAAAATGTTAGTAAATACCCTTTCTTCTGGTGGGAGGGGGTCATAAGTCCTTTTGGGAAAATGGGGGGCGGTGATCATTTTCAGGCCGTTGCTTTGCTTGTGAGACGTTTCCAAAGAGGATCAAAGCGTGCCAGAGGCACAGTTCTAGAGAGAGAGGAGAGAAACTGGAGAGGCGGCCCCAGCCAGGGGGCCTTCTCAGAAGGCTTTCTCCTCGGGTCCGAGCGGTGGGCGTCCGGGGCCTCCACCAGCAGCGGCAGTCCAGGCGCTGGAGGGCGGGGGCCCTGGAGGCCTCATCGGCCGTGCGCTCCTGGAAGGCGGCCTCCGACCTCAGCCGCTTCCTACCTGGAGAGTTCTGTGTCCGCAGCAGTGAACCTCAGGCACAGGCTCTGCTCCGGCAGCTACGAGTTGTTCGGCAGAGGGGTGAGGGAGTTAGAAGCCCGTAGCAGAGCAAAACAAAACAAAAATAAACTAAGAGCGAGGCCAAGGCGCCCCTTGGGCGAGAGAGCAAAGCTGAAGCTCGGTCCCCGGCCGCCGCGAGGGCTCGGCGGGGAGAGGGGGGCGGCGCCCAGACCCTGGGAGCCGGCGCAGGCGACTTGGGACTGCTGGTGCGGGCGGACACCCTCCGCCCAGAGGTCGGGAAGGGACCTGGGGAGCAGTTCAGGCAGAAATCGGTAGCCTGTGACATCTAGTTTATCGGAGGGGGGGTGGGTGCCGGAGAGAAGGGGCTTTTTCAGGCCGGGACAGCTTTATCCGGCCCGATCTCTGGGGCCGGGCCGGGCCGGGACTGGGGGTTGGGGCGACGACCGATCCTCGGAGCGAAGGGGGGCGCGGGGCGCGGGCTGGGGCGCGGCGCCGGGAGCACGGCGACTCGGCTCCACCTCCCCGCTCCAAACGGCGTCGCAGCTGCTCGCGAACCAACTGCTCGATTCTATTCACTGTCGAGTAGGAACAAAAAAGTGGCTATTTATTAGAATACTTGTTTGGTATTGTTCGGCGCCGCACAAAAGGCGTTTCATTATGTGGAGGGATCCCCCTTTTTCCAGAGGGAAACAATAACTGGAAATTGTCTTTAAAAGTCTTTTCCATCAGTAATAAATTTCATTTTCTCATCTCCCTCGCCGGCGGCGTGCGTGTCCGGGAGGGCGCGCGAGGCGAGCAGCGGCGTGTGCGTGTGCAGCGAGTGTGCGAGCGGGCTGCGCGTGAGTGTGCGCGTGTGAGTGTGCGTGCGCGTGGCGCCCGCGCCCGCCGTTCGGCGCCGCCGGAGCCGGCCGGGCTGGGGTCCCCGGGCAGCGGCGCGCGGCGCCGGGCCGCGGAGGCAACCGGGGCCGAGCGTCCGGGCGCCGCCGTGGCAGACCGGCTCCCGGGACCCGCTGGAGCCGGCGAAGGAGCTAACTGTAAGTGTGTCTCCAACTTGCGCGGGGTCTCCGCCCTGTCTCTTATACACATCTTGGTTGAAATTAGCTGCTCCGGCCGCCGCGGGAGGACTGGACCCGCGCGCCGGCCACATCCGTCAGTTTATCTGCGCGCTCACTCCCCCTTCCTCCTCGGCTTTCCGGATTGGCCGCCGCCCAAGGGACCGAGACTCTGTTTCAGTCGGGTCGCCCTTTGGGGGCAGAGGGGGAGGTCGACCCAGTCGGTTTTTTGGGGGAGGGGAGGTTCGCGCCCGCAGGCTCTGCTTTTCCTCCTGCCCGCGCGCCCCCGCCCGCCGAGGCCCGGGCTCCCGGCTCCGGCTCTCGGCCGTGCGCTCCTGCAGCGCTGAGAACGAAAGCCGTGGGTCGAAATTGCCTTTTAAAAATTAACATGTTGAGCATGTGCCATTTAGTGAGAAGTGTTTGGGCAAAGAGTCAATTTAACTTTGACTGACCGACGGTCTTGACTGTGTTAATACTGCCGCACGCACGCACACTCCAAATCCATGAGCAGGGACCCCTGGACGCGCGGCGAGCGCCCCTGGACCCGGCGCCCGGCGGGCAGCCCCGCGCGCGGCCGATGCCTCGGTCCAGCGAGCTAGAGCAGCGCGCCCCAAGACGGGCTTTGGGGTGCCCTAAAGCCACGCGTGCTGGGCGCGCCGCCCTGGACCGCAGGGATCCCTCTCCGCGCGGGCGCCCACCCCCTTCGCTCGCAGTCCCTCCTCCAGCGAAATCGGCTTCCCCGCTCCGCGCGCGGCGGCCTCGGTCCTCCGTGCGCACAGCCGGGAGTCTCCACTCGCGCGCGGGCCGCCCTCCTCCGCCTCCTTGTCCCCTGCTTTAGCCGCCCGCTGAGAAGAAAGGTGGCGAGGCGGCGAAGTTTCAAAGGTGAAATGGATTTTTAACGGTGGCTGGTGCTGGAAACCCGTGGCCGGGAGGGGCCGGTGCGGCCGCCATCGACCGGGGAGAGGACCGGGCTGGCCGCCTCTCCAGGCAAGAAACGGGTGTTTGAACATGATAGTGGCCGCCGGTCAATTAACCCATTAAAAGCCCGCTTTGCCGCATCGATTTTCCGGAGCGCTGGGCCCGGCGCTCTGGACACCCCTCTGTGAAGGCGGGCGCGGGGGCTGCACGGCTCCCGGCGGGCGCAGAGACCTCAAGCCCCGAGGCAGCGCCGCCCAGGCGGCCAGACGGGGGTCTCTGCCCTACGCTGAGGTCAAGGAGGGAGGGGTTCTGTCCTCGGCTCCGGCCTGGCAGGTGGGCTTCGCCGAGGCAGAGCGGAGAACGCCCCTCACCCCGGCCAGTGTCCCCCGACTCGCCCAGCTGTGGCTGCGAACCACAGGCTACGCTGGCACCCGCGCCGAGGGACGCGGCGCCCAGCCCACCTCCCTGCGGCGCTCCTAGACTTCCTCCCCGCGCGCCTCTCATCGACGGGCGCCGCGGCCCGGCGGCTGGCCTGAAGACCGTGGGGGCGGGGGGAGCGCCACACTTGCTTCTTGAGGACGGCAGCAAACCCCCAGGTGGCCTTGAAGTCGGTCCCCGTTGTCACCAAAGAGGCTAAGGCAGACGGCCGAGCCGGCGCGGGAGGCAGCAGCTGGAGGGAGCGGGCAGGATTGGGATCTGGAGGGGCGTCTCTCCAAGGAACCTGCGGCTGCTAAGACTTGGGGGACCCGGTCTCCCCCGCACAAGTAGAAGGAGGCCTCGGGGACGCTGCCGGCTGTGCCCCAAGTGCGGCCTCTCTGCTCAACCCCGGGAAAAGGTGGTAAGAAGGATCTCCTTCCGGAGAAAATGAGCCTGTATTGTGAGTGCTCAACACCCTTCAGATGAAACCTAAGAAAATGCCACGTTCCTACCCGGAAACCTGAGCACCCCTCCCCTGCCGCTTGAGGGGGCCTTGGTCCTTTTGGAGCCACTCGGAGCCCCCAGGTTCCCGTCCAGGAGCAGTCGGTCCATAAAGGGAGCGGTGCGCACCCCACTGGCCAGCTTCCTGGAAAACCCCCTATGTTCAGCTGCTCTTTCCTCACGCAGATCTGGGGCTCAGATATTTAGCCCTGAAACTAACAGGGTACTTGCTCCCTCTCCCTCTCCAGCTCTTTCTCCCTCTGTCCTCTCTCTCATGCCAAATCTCCCTCCATCTTACTTTCATGCTGCCTGATCCTGAAGGTGGGTATTGTCCTGAGTGGGGGGAGGTCCCTGGAGACCTTCCCCATCTGCCCTGCCTCCCCCCACAAATACCTAGGAAAGAATAATGCAGGTGTGTCCTCCACAAAGACCCATGCCCCGGACGTCCACCCGTGGGAGGGAGACCTGGTCCCCCTGCCGGGCGGCTGGCTCTGTGTGTGGGGGGCGGGGGGTAAGGATGGGAGCCCTGGTCCCCCTGCCGGGCGGCTGGCTCTGTGTGTGGGGGGCGGGGGGTAAGGAAATGGCCCTGAATGTGGTGGGGGGGGGGTCTCAGTTTGAGCACAGGGCCCAGCGCTGCCTTCCCCGACCCCGCTGCCTGAAGACTCTGATGGACCCACTTCTCTGTTTGCTGTTTTCTGAAGTAAGCAACTGAAAGGGCTTGAAATTGTGTCAAAGTGATGTTTTAATCTCATTGAAAAGAGTATTAAAGGACAAGATGTAATTTATGTGAGACGCTGCGATGAAAGGAGAGATTGGAGTGGATGGGCCTTTCACTCCGCTGAACTCCGTGTCATGTTTATATTGAAGCCCGTGTAGCTAATCTAATTTGCAATAACAGGGACGGCCTGAACCAAGAAGCATCTCTGATTTCACTTTATTTCTTTTCATATAGAAATTCCTTATGACTGTCTCCTTCTGTGAGTGACGCCTTCTCTATTTGGGGGCTAATGAGAGAGACTAAGAGACAAGGCCGTGTCTACTCATAACCCGGCCTCTTGCCTGCGCACCCCTGGTCCCTGGCCGGCCTGGACTTGACCGGGGGCTGTATGGCCCAGAAACACTGTTTTTGATTTCTTCAGAATGAACCGAAGGCAGCCTCCCGGATCAAACCCTGTGCCGCAACCCCCACACCCCAGGCGCTTGGATGGCGCGCCTCGGTTGAACAGCACATGCTGGATCAGTTTCTGCCAAGGATTTTAGCTTTAGGAGTTAGTTTAAAAAGCAGATGGTACTGTATTCTCAGGCCTTTGTTTCTGCAGATTTTAATGGGAACCACTTAGGAAGCTCCCCTAATTCAGCAAAGTTTCATCTTTGCTGAGTCTTTCCAGGAGCTTCGAGAGGAACCAAGCACACCCCCTGTTCAGACGCCAGTCTTGTATTCTTATTACCACCCGAACACAAGCATTCTTTACCAATAAAAAACTACACGCGCCAGAAAATTGCAAGTTCTGTACAACGTAAAAAGGTGTATTCAAACTGTTAATTACCGAGGGTTGTGTAAATGAAACTTTCGCAGTGACCCATTTAATTTTGTGGTAATTACTGACAAAATAAGACAAGGATGAATCACAATACAGTATATTTATCTTGAAGGAGGATATTGCACTGGTGCAGTTAAGCCAAGGAAACAGAAAATACTAGGGGGGGGGGTCGCAGAAATAGAAAAAGTACATAAAACCACACCCTGAAACCATCTGGGTTCAAACTGCAGAAGGCGAGGCTCAGGTGGCTTGCTAAAATGTCCATCCAGATTTTAGAGGCTCCCGAACCTTCTGTTCCGGCATCGGAGAGTCAGTCCTGCGGATTCGTCGCCTTGAGCACAACTTCTGCAGACCCTGGAAATCTGGGCAGCAAAAGGAGGGCTCTGCCTGCCCTGCGTCAGCTCTCAGCCGACTCTGCCCCGGGACGGAGAGGCTGGACAGCCGGCAGAGCGGCATTCCCGGGGACCCCGAAACCGCGCTCAGCCCTGGCCCGGGAAAGCCGGGCCGGATGCGGCAGGGGTTGGGGACGTCCCCTCGCCCAGTCCGCTTCCTGCAGGCGAGTCCACAGGCTTGCTCCTTCCCGCTGCGACTCGGGGCTTCAGGGACGGTCGAGGAAGGGACGTGGCCTAGCTTGGGCATCTTCTCTGCCGCCCCGGGGTCGGGCAGCGGCTTAGCAAGGCCTTTCGGGTACTAGTTGGGGTCCCTGAGCCAACCGCTTTCCCGCCCAGCCCTGCATCATCGGTGGGGACAGAGAATGAGGGCCGCCCACCGGCCTCTGGCCCTGCGCCCTCTCACCCCCTCTGCAGCCCCAGGGAGCGGCGACTGGCTGCCCTGGGCGAGTGGCCCTGCGCCCCGCCGCCGCGGGTAGGGCTGGCAGCCCGCGAGGCCCCTGCCTTCAAAGTCCACCCAATAGAACTGCGCGCTAAACGCGCGCCGCCCAGCCCTCAACCCAATTGGTTTGGGCCGATGGGCACCCTTGAAGAGACCCCAGCGCCCGTACGGAAGGGGCAGGAGATAGGCCTGGTTGAGATTCTCCTCGGGAAGTTTCCCGCAAAAGGAGGGCCGGGCGGCGGAGCGGCAGGCGGAGGCGCGCTGGCAGCGAGGCCTGGGCGCCGGCACCCCGGGCCGCCCGCCCTTCAGGGCGCCCGCAGCTCCCGGCGGAGGGCGCGAGGCTCCCCTCGGGCCTCAGTGCTTCCTCTCCTGTCTCCTCTTGCTCATTCATAAACCTGGTGGCTACAGACGCGGCTTGAATATTGACGGCTCTCCCCCAACTGCTCCGCCGTTAACCCAATTACAGAATTCATCAAGAACTGTGTGAATTATCTCTTTCCATACAGTATCAGCATTAGCCTAATTAAAAGCTATAATGTCTGATATAATGATTAAATCGTTAGCTCTGCTGTAGGGAAGCAATATTTTGTTTTCCCTTCAATTAGAAGCTGATTGAGGTTTTCAGAGCAGGTCAGCTGTGAAATTTGAATTATATGTGTGAGTACTGCTCACAGGGTGAGCCCCTACTCGAAAGCTCCCAGAGATTCTCCAAACGCTTTCACCCAGAGCGCTGGAGGCACAAACAGCGCGCGCGCGCTCGCACGCAGGGCGGTGTGATCGTCGCCGGGAGTTCGCGCATCTCCACGCCGAGGCTGGAGAGTCCTTCTTGACTTCGAGGGGACAGGCTTCACTTCCTTTCTCCAGCAGACGCTCCTGGAACAGCACCCCCAAACCCCTCTCCTCTCGTGGAGGGAGAGGAAGACGGCCTTGCCCGCGGCGAGCCGCGGCTCTGTAAGGACCGAAGCCTCTTGAAGCTCCGGCTTGGCAGCGGTTCTCTTTCCCTCTGCTTCCTCTCTTCCCGCTTTTCCACGACTTTTGTTTTCCCCTTTAAGACAAAAACTCGTCACCATCGAGAAAAAAACTTTTCTGTTACTTTGGCCCCTTGGCTTTGGAAACAGTGGGGCCAAGGTAGCCTGGCCACGACGCAGAGTGGGTGCGCGAGCGCCCGGGGACCAGGAGAGACGAGCGCCCCCAAGGCCCCCAGCTCGCCCCCCGCGCTCAAAGCCCCGAGCGCGCGCGCCGCGCCCTGGGACCCGCTGGTGGCTGGAGAGCGCCGGCCAGAGGCCCCCGAGCTCCGCCCGGGCGGCGAGGGCGGTGGCGGCCAGCAGACGGCGACCGCGGCCCGCGCGGCGGCTGGGTTCACCCGGCGGCTCCCCGCGCCTCCCGCGAGGTCCCCTCCCGCCCGCCCAGCGCCGCGGCCCCCTCCCACACGCGCGGGCCTCCGCCTCCTCTCCGTCTGCGCCTCCTGTTGGCCGAGGTGACCTCGGAGGCCTTTCAATTGAATTGTCTTCTCTTTCCTTTTCCCTCCGGCGCTTTCTTTCCGCCTGCTCTTCCTCCCTCTTCTCAGATTACTTTCTTTGCGAAAAGTCCTGCCAAAGAATTGGCAGCTCCGTCGTGATTTGCTTGTTAAAACTTTGGTCGCGGTCGTCGGGCTGCGCCCTGGGCGGTCTGTGGAGGCGCCTACCCGCGGCCTCGGTCTCGGGGCCTCCGGAAGTGGCTGGGCTGAGTGAGGCAAGGCCGCAGGCCAGGCCTGGGCACCGCCTCCGCAGTGTCCTCAGGACGGGCCGTCTGCGCCAAGACCTCGGGAGCCCTGGAAGAACATTCGTCTTCTTCGCGTTCCCAGAGGGCCCTTTGAGCGTCCTCGGAAACTCCCAACCTTTGCACCTCTGCTCCTTGGAGCCTGAGACAGGCGCTGGAACAGAAGGTCATCTCTTGAGTGCCTGAGAGCAGGCTTTCATTGACAGACTGCTGGGGCCAGGCCGCTGTCCAGCCTTCCCCTGAGCACAGCCTCAGCAAGGGGAGAGAGCCAGCGCCAAGGCTGAGTCACTCTGAACACGCAGCGTGAGCTCCTGGTGTTAAAGTCCAGAGCTCAAGTTACTGGAGAGTCAAGGGCTCTTGTATAACCGCCTAAACACAGGACTTGAATATATATGCATATATTCTTTGAGTACACACCTGTTATGTATATTGATGCATATATTCTTCGGTATATACATGCGTATACAGGTGTGAATATGTTCTGTGTGCACCAGTGTGTACATGAATGCATATATGTATATGTCCTGTGTGTATACATGTATTTTGTGTGCACACACATGTAAACATATGCACATCCTGTGTGTATGCATGTGTATACATATGCATATATTGTGTTTATGCATATGTATACAGACGTGCATGTATTGTTTATACACAGGCATGTGTTATCTGTGTGCACTTGTGTGTACACATACGCACAGGTGTGTGCATATAATTTCCTCTAATGATGGCTTGGATCTGAATTCTCTTTGAGGATTGTCCCTAAAAGTTAAAAGGTCAGAAAGCATCTTTACTTATCCACATTTCTAAGTTGATCTCTTTGGCGCGCTGAACAAGCAGGCATCCAGAAGTTTCTGAGTTGCCGAGAGCGCAGTGTGGCCAATCAGCAGGGAGCGGATCCCCAGCCGGGGGCCTGGGCGCTGACGTTACTTGGAAGCGGTGTAGTCTGTCTTCATAGTCTGCAATGCCTGGCCCTGGAGAGGGTCCCTGCCCACCTGGTGGGGGTCAGGAGCGAGGAACGTAGACTCAGGGAGAGGAGGTGTTTTCCCAACTGTTTTGGCCCATTTCTGGCTTCTTCAGGAGTGACAGGGAGCGAAGGTCACAAGGGGGAAGACGCTGAGGCCGGGAGAAGCCGTCACTGGCAGGGATTCATGTGAAGCTCCTCAGTCTCCACGCCAGGGAGGAAGGCACTGGAGTTCTGGCAAGCAGTGCCCTGCCACTGCCTAACTGGCACAGGCGGCGGCTGCCAATCATCCATCACTTGGCAACAAGTTACACCTGCAGCTTGGGTTCACTGTGCAAGGGGGCACCCACAGTGCTTGCACCAGCTTGGGCCCAGGGACCACCTCACCACTGAAAAGGGCTTATGGAGAGCGCCCGGGATGCTGAGCACCAGCGTGCTCTAACAGAGGGCTAAACCATTTACCCCCTATTCAGATGCTCTGGAAAACAAGACTAACTTTGTATTTAGAAACAATTTTCAAGACTGTGGTGGAAAGAAATCAGACCATTTCAGAGTCAGCTATCCAAGTTCCCCAAAGCATAAAGCATTCCTGCAATGCACACTGGAGTGCAGGGTGTTTATAAAATAAATTGCTCCATTGATATGGAAAAATAAGGTGCCAAGCCTGGTTCACACAAAGTGTTTTCAGGGGGTCTTAGGCTATTTAGTTTAAAATTTAAATTGAAAAGCATAGGAAAGAAATCTTTCAATTGCTAAGTAGATAGTATAGTTTATAATTTGTAAACCATTTCCTTTATTTCATTCTTGCTGACTTTCCATAACACACTGGATCACACTGCACACCCATTGCCTCCTAAGTTATCAAAGGAGAAACAGATCTATAGCATTCTTCAGTAATATTCCTGTTCTTTTTTTGTTCATTCACAATGCAAGTGGTATTTGGAGGTAGTGCATGAAACAAATCAAAAGGTTTAACAAACTCTATTGGTGAAATAAGGCAATTGAAAACCAAGTTTATAACCTAGATATTTAGTGAAAAATAAATATGAAATGACGTTTCCTTTATAATATAATTATATATTATTTGATGAGTTCACTATTAAATGCTGAATGGCCTGAAAGCAGATAAATCGGCAGAGGCCAATTTGCTCTTGCACTGCATATTGCAACAATCCTGAAATAATAATAATTTTTTAAAAAAAGCAACAGTAATAATCACAGTAACTGAAAGAAAGCATTATTCCTGTACCCGGGACAAGCAACAGGGTCAGGAAATTCACAAGCTCGGAATTTCTTTAAGGGGTTGGGGGAGGGAAGAGGCGTCGTGTGTTCGCTGCCCGACATATTGAACAGCCTTCCTAACTCGCCTTGTAACGATCATCATATGTGTATTTTTGTCACAAGATAGTCAGGTGGGCGCTTTGGTTGGGCCCTTTATCCACCAGCCATCGCCTAAGCACCACCTTCCGCAGCGCACAGAGACGCCCCGTTCCTCCCCGAGGACTCTAGGGATTTTCCGCAAGCTTTGGGGCCATTTTCAGACCCTTGGGGTTGTACCCACAGCGTGAGCGCACTGGTGTTTGAGAACGGGCCTGTGCTTCCCGGTACTGAGAACACCTCGGGGTCCAACAGTTACACCCGCAGGTCTGTGCCTTCGTCGTTCCAGAAAACAGGCGCCTGGTTTGCATGAAGCAGGAAAAGGGCATACGCCTCCGAGTTCCGAGGCCCCACCTTTCCAGTTCGAGTTCAGTGCCCCCCGCCCTCCGTTTACGAAGTTTTCGCAGTTCTCAAGCAAACGGCTCCAGAAGAGCGTGAGCTAGAGCCTTCGTTTGCGATTTCAGCCAACTTTTTCAACTGTCGCGAGCCACTAGGTTCCAGATAGATCTTGTTGCTTTCAACCTTCCTAGAAAGGCCGTTTTAGGAGGAAGCCAAACCGAGAAGAGCACGTGATGCCAACCCCTAGACTCATTACCCCCGCCCCACCCCGTCCCAAATAAGACTTCGGGGCTGATGCTAAGAGCAGCCGTGGAGCGGGGCCCGGCGCAAACGCTCGCGCGCCTCGGGATCTTCGTGGCCTGGACCGCGGAGGCCTTCCCTACGGGAAGGGGCTGAGAACTTCAGCCCGCCGGCGGCGAAGCGTGCGCCTTGGGAGGGGGACGGGGCGGTCCAGGCCTCGCGGGCGCGCCCGCGGGGCGGGGGAAGGGGGTGTTCCAGCTGCGTGCCTCGGCAGGTCTCCCCTGCTCCCGAGGGCGCGCCCAGCCTTCCGGCCCCCGGGCCGAGCATCCCGCCCCGGCCTCCAGCTTGCCCCTTCGCAGCAGGCGCGCAGTCGGCTGGCGGGGTAGCAGAGGGGCCGCGTCTCCTCGGAGCTCTTTCAAACGTGGCTCGGGGCTGCCGGCCCCCGCCCCTCAGGAGTCGTTCTTCATCTTCGCTTTTAAACCCGCTCGTTAGTCGTTCGGAGCGCGCGGGCGGGGAGAGGCGAGGAGGGCGAGCTCCGGGTTCGCCGCCGCCGCGCGCGCTCGGGAAGCGGCGTGGTGTGGACCCCCTCCCGGCCGCCTCCCTCCTCCCTCTTCCCTCCTCCCCTGCTCCGCCGCCTCCCTCCGCTCCTCCCGCTCCGCCGCCCGCGCCCGGCGCCCCTACCCCCCTCCCCACGTCACTCGCCAGCGCGCCATGCAAATCACCGCCGCCGCCGGCTCCCATTGGCCGCGGCGCGCTCATTTAATGGCAGCCCGGGCCCGGCGTATGGCTGCTGGGCCCCGCGCGCCGCCGGCCCCGCGTGCGCCTCCGTTCCGAGCGCACGGCCCCGGGCAGGCAGCAGGCAGCGCGTCCCGGGCTCGGCCGCCCCGCTTGGGAGTGAAAGGCTGTCTCTTATACACATCTCGTCTGAGCCCCTCTCCAGCCCCCTCCCCGGCCGTCTATGCGCCCGGCCCTCTCCGCGCGGCGCCGGTGAACCCGCTAGCCGCCCCGATGTACAGCATGATGATGGAGACCGACCTGCATTCGCCCGGCGGCGCCCAGGCGCCCACGAACCTGTCGGGCCCGGCCGGGGCGGGCGGCGGCGGCGGTGGGGGCTCCAAGGCCAACCAGGACCGGGTCAAGCGGCCCATGAATGCCTTCATGGTGTGGTCCCGCGGGCAGCGGCGCAAGATGGCCCAGGAGAACCCCAAGATGCACAACTCGGAGATCAGCAAGCGCCTGGGCGCCGAGTGGAAGGTCATGTCCGAGGCCGAGAAGCGGCCGTTCATCGACGAGGCCAAGCGGCTGCGCGCGCTGCACATGAAGGAGCACCCGGATTACAAGTACCGGCCGCGGCGCAAGACCAAGACGCTGCTGAAGAAGGACAAGTACTCGCTGGCCGGCGGGCTGCTGGCGGCCGGCGCGGGCGGCGGCGCGGCCGTGGCCGTGGGCGTGGGCGCGGCGGCCGTGGGCCAGCGGCTCAGCCGTGGCGGCGGCGGCGGCGGCGGCGGCCGCGTCGTCGGGCGCCCTGGGCGCGCTGGGCTCGCTCGTCAAGTCGGAGCCGAGCGGCAGCCCGCCGGCCGCGGCGCACTCGCGGGCGCCGTGCCCCGGGGACCTGCGCGAGATGATCAGCATGTACCTGCCGGCCGGCGAGGGCGGCGACCCGGCGGCGGCGCAGAGCCGGCTGCACTCGCTGCCGCAGCACTACCAGGGCGCGGGCGCGGGCGTCAACGGCACGGTGCCCCTGACGCACATCTAGGGGCGCGGGCACCCCGCGGCCGGCCGGCCTCCGCGCAGACCTTTCCACGTTCCCCCGAAAAGGAAGACGCTGGCGCCGCATGGCCGGCGCCGCCCGGCCCCCCGACCGCGAGCTCCCGGGGACCGCTCGGCGGGACGGTTACGCGTCGGAGTCTGAACTCCGGTGTTTTCTTGAGACTTTTTGTACAGTATTTATCATCTATCCGCGGAGGAGGCAGAAAGCGTCTTCTTTGCTCGAGGGGGACACAGAGACCGAACCAAGCACGAGGCCACTCCCAACTTTCCTACCCCACCGCGCGCCCGCTTTCATCCCGCATCGCCTCCTGACGGCGTCGGGTGCCGGCGGCGCAGGGAGCGGGTCTCATCTGTTAGCTGTGTAGGGAGACGACGCCAGACACAAGTTTTGGTAGTCGTTACGGCTTTGGGGGGGCTCGGTTTGTTAATTTATACAAGGAGACTCCCCCCACCCACCCGTTTCAGGCGGCAGCGTTATTCTGGGTTTTGTAAAACTTTCTGTATCTGAGCATTTTCATTTTTTTTGGTTTGTTTTGTATTATTTCATGTAAATGCGCTGTGGAATCTTTATTTGCGGCGTCGCGGTGTGGGGAGGGGGATTCAGGTTATGTAGTTTCCTAAAAAGCCTTTCTTCTAAAAAACGAGAAAAAAGAACCCCCCACCCTAAAAAAAAATTGCATCGAGCTTTGAGTCAATAAATTTAAGAGCGAGAAGTCCGTTTTTCCCTATAAATTTGAAACGTGCTGAATTTATAATCACGCTTTATGAGCTCAAGATACAATTAGTTAATCTGAGGAAGGAGAAAAAATTATCAGCATGAAATGAAACCGAGGGAAGCCTGGGGGAGAGGGCACGGTATCCTTGGAGTTGCATTAAAGAAGAAGGGCGGGGAGTAAAAATCGACAATTTTGTAGACTTTATATTGTCATTACGGAACGAGAAATAATTGCCAAAAAAAAAATAGTTTTATAGTTCGGCCTTGGGTGCCTAATTTTTAACTGCAGGCAGATGCCGCGGGCTTTGCGATTCCTCCTTTCGAGCCTCTTCCTGCTGGCCCGGGACCTGCGCGCAGTCTGGTCCAAAGGAGGGAGGAGAAAAGACCCCAATGGCGGGACCAGGGCAAGGACGGACGACAAAGACACGGTGGGGGCGCGGGGGCCCCCATTCCCCTGCAGTTAATGAGACAGCAAGTGGGATTTTCTGCATTTGGCTCAAGGAAATGCACTCTCTAAACCAAAATGTGCTGCAACCAACTCCCCTCTGTCTGTCCTCAGCCCCTCCCTCTGGTATATCTCTCCTCGGAAAAGGACAAAGTAGTTTTGTTGGGTTTTCACACACAAAACCGACCACTCCCTGCTGCCCCGAGTGAACTGGGATGCAAGTCGCTAACCGATGTGAACGCAGAATGCAGTGTTTATTATTCCTGATGAGATCTGAGGTTGTTTGATGCTTTAATTTTTTTAATTATATTTTTTCTAGGTGTTTATTGGTACATTGCAGTTTTTTCTGGATTTTAAAGTTTTCTGTAAAAGTTTGTCTTCAAGTAATCTGACAGCATTAAATATTGCATTTGAAAGTTATACTGTAGCAAATACATTTTGACATTAGTCACAGCATAAAGATGAAAATTATATTTTTGAAAAGAACAAAGCCTTCGGTCAGATCGAAATACATTGATTTCATCAGCCCCTCAACATTTTATTACGTTTTCTCAACATTTTATTATTATTATTTTTGGTCCTGGAATGAGCATAGACTGTCCATCCAAACGTGGCCCTGTGCTAGCAGGTTGATGAGAACCACGGTCAGCCTGCACTAGAGAACAGCTTTAAGTAAAATGCTCACCTGACAATTGACGTGTAATTTTTTTTGGAGTCACTTTTATAATTTTGCTTCAACCACTCATTCCTTAAGGTGATTGCAGAAATTTCAAGAGCTACAGCAGTTGCTTCTTTCTAACAAGATAATAAAGTCTCCCTCTTTTTTCTTTTTTTTTTTTTGCTTTAGCAATTTGATGTGTTTGGATACATAGGGACTGCTGGGCAGAACAGCATCTTAGATAGTGAGACAATCTGAAAATAAAGGCCACACATAGTCTACTCTGGGAGACACTTTGAGAAATTCTGTGATGCTCTGTGGACTCCCCAAGCGGTGGAAGGCGCAGGCCTCATCTGCTCTGAAATGTCCAGAGTTCAGTGGACTTCACCTGGCTTTTTTTGCAACCTCTCCCTGCACCTGCTAAGAGGGCAGACAGACCTGGGGCTGTGCTCACATATAAACACAGTTGTGTCTTTGCTATTGGCACAACAATGTTAGTAATGTGGGATACACTGGAAATGTTTCTGAGCATAAAAACTTTAGCCAGGGCTCCTGGCAAAGCTGTCTGTCGTCTCCTGGTAGGTGGACTTACAGCGTGACATTTTCCCCTGTGGGCCTCATACCAAGTCGGCAGAAACAGTCAATGCCAGGTGCCCCAAGCCACGCTGTGAAAAACCCGGGATGATCTGAAAACAGGAATTCCTGAAATTCAGCAATTTCTGTTTTGTTGAACAACGAGGAGAAAAGCAAATAATTCTTTAATGATTCCATTTTAAAACAACGTGGGACGGGGGTGGGGGGGGCGGGTAGAAATTAGCCAGGATTCACGTTTCAGGATTGAGGTCTTATCGCTCCAGCAGTGTTTCTTCGACTTCAGATCGTGGGGAGAATATTCCACAAGGCCCGGGAGGACCTTGCTCAACCGTGAACTGCGCTCCTGCCAAGGCGCCCTGGCCCTGTTCACGAACACGGCGTGGCCATCATGGTACTGCCACGGCCTCGTCCACGTGCAGACGGCACTCGGGGGTGGGGGTCCTTCTGTGGCTTACTCTCGTTTCTGTGAAAGCTGTGTGGACACTGCAGACAGGACTCTGACGGTCTTGTGCAAAGTTTGCGCAACTTCGTGCCTGGAGGACCCACGAGCTCGGGAACCGGCCCGTGCGCACCGCCGGCTTCTCCAGGCCCAGGCTAGCAGGGTTTGTTTGCTGGAGACATTTTCCTCTCGTTTCTGTACACCCCACCTTTTTTTAACTTCACAGGGCTCGCTCGTTGTCGTGGTTGAGATTTTGGCCCTCCTCCTCCTCCCCCTCCCCCGACAGAGAAGCCACCGTAGCTGGTGGAATGACTTCCAGACTGGCAGCGGGCAGAGCGCTCGGTCTGCGGACGCGGGACTGGTGGGTCTGGTCAAGTCCTGCGTTTAGGAGCAGATCGCACGCGTCTTCAGGCGTTTCACTTTCCCGACAAAGACTGGGCCACGCGGATTTCTTCTCCGAAAAAATCCAGTTAATTCGGGAAACCGCTTCGGGGCCGTCGCGGGCCCCGGTTCCCGCACCCACGGCCCGCTCCCCCTCCCCCACCCCGCTTCTGCAGCCCGGCCCTCGGGGCAGAGGCTCCAGAAACATCGGCGGCTGAACGTAATAATAGGTTTGATTCCTTGGAAACTTCAAGTGAAAAGCAGCCTTGGCCTTGGCGCGGCTTTTTCCAGCGCGGCTGTTTGGCGGGAGTGAAAGGCCCGGCCGGGGGGGAGGGGTCTC
Organism: Cephalophus harveyi; assembly: GCA_006410635.1. Lineage (NCBI taxonomy): Eukaryota > Metazoa > Chordata > Mammalia > Artiodactyla > Bovidae > Cephalophus > Cephalophus harveyi. Next base: position 579,064 of record SJYT01070675.1, on the reverse strand, counting down.
GCTCCAGGCCTCCTCGCCTTTGTCTCCACGCGCCCGTCCCGCCTCCCCCGCGGCCGGGCCCGGGACGCTGCCCGGAGTCCGGGTCGGGTCGGCAGGTGCCCCGAGGGCCGGTGCCCCGTCCCCTCCGCCGCGTCGCTGCGGGCTCGGCGCGGGCGGGGCCCCGCGGGGTGTCAGCCGCGGGGGGATTAAGACGACTGATGCGAGGGAAGAGGGCAGAGTGTTTTGTGTTTAAAGAGAGCGGGATTAGCGGAGAGAAAGTCCTGACCCGGGGTCAGCGGCGAGTCAAACCCTTTTACAATCAGCGGGCAGAACGGGCGGCCCCGCGCTCGGCCGCAACAAGTTGGGGGCGGGGAGGCCGGGCCGCGCGCGGAGGCGGCCGGGGGACCCGGGGGCCCGCAGACGGCCGAGCGCGCCGAGGCCCGCGCCGAGGGCTCGTCCTTCAGGATCCTTCTCCGTAACCGGAGCGTCTGTCTCCGCTCGCTGGGGACAAGCCCGCGAGGCTCCCTCCTGCCCGGGCAGTTCTGTTTCCAGAAGAAACCACAACCAACGACCGGCCCTCGGTCGGCCGGCCGGCCTCTCCGTTTTTTACCCGAGGCGCAATGGGCCTGGGTTCCTGCAAACCCTGGTGTGTGTGTGTGTGCGTGTGCGTGTGCGTGTGCGCGCAGCAGCATGGAGGGGGGCATGCTTGGAACACATTCAGGCTGTTTGTGGCTGGACGCGGTTCTCCACCAGGGTGGAGGAATGGAGCGCTGATCTGGGTTGTAAACCCGCTGCGCTCACCAGGGAGTGAGGTCCGCGAGGCTCATCTGAAAAGTCAGGAAAACTGCAGTTTTCGGTGACGGGTGGGGGGCGGGTGAGGGTCGGGGAGAAGGAAAGAGGAGGGCGGACTGTGCTCCTCGCTAGTCAGGGGTTCGCGCTGCGGTCACAGCGCGAAGAGCGCTTCCAACTATGAAACACAGATCAGGAACCCAGACTTCTGATGCATCCAAAGATAGAAAAAGATCATCTATTTTGATAGTGAAAACAAAACAGAACTGCCATATTTTCTTCTCAATTGGCTTTTCGTCTTTAAATGTGAAAACACCAACCCCAGAGAGAGAGGGAGAGAGAAAAGCCTGTTAAAACCACCACAAGCAAATGACTCCCAGGGAGCTGACGTGTTTGCACAGCCGTCCTGGGTAACGCTGGACTCACGGTGAATGGGTTCCCGGCTCAGAGCCAGGACCCGATTCCTGCTCCCAACTTGCTCAACACAACCTCTGGGGAAAATGCGTCTACAGCAGAAACGCCGGACACTGAGAGCAGTTCTGAGCGTCCGCAGGCCGCCGCTGCAAGGACTTAATTGGCCGCAGCCCCTTCAGAACAACCGTGTGGGGCATTAAAGATGCTGTTTGTGAAGAACAGCAGGGCATCACATGCAAAGCCTCGAAATAGTCAGCCAGTCAAATCAGTGGAAAAAATCAGCTTTTGTTAGATTTTGCAGTTTCAGGAATTAGGCATTCACTGCAGAGCTGCAGTTTTGAGAAATTGCAATGTCAGGCATGTTCCCAATGGGGAAATATTGTGAGAGTGCGGAGGAATGTCAGGCTGGGTTTGACAATGGGGGGGGCGGGGGGAGAGGCTGACAAGAGTGCTCACCCAGACATTGTTCTCTGTCTGCACCCCGGAAACGACACGGAGAGACTGTATCTAGTGGCAGCAATGGCCCTACGTGCTCGAAGACACGGAGATGAGAGTCTTAGCCTGGAAAAGACTGACGCCAGGCTTCACAGAAGGAAAACCGGGCTGCACAGTGCACAGAACCTCACAGGTACGGAGCACTTACGGAGGGCAGCCCAAAGACGTTCCGAGCAGAGGCCAACTTCTCTCTTTATTGCTAAGCAACGGAGCAGGAGGAAGTCCAGGTGAACACGTTTCGAACCTGGGAAAGGATGTGGAAACCTCATGCCTTTCAGTCACCCAAACTCTAGGGGAAATTTAGGCACGTGGGAGAGCCCGGACTTGGGCAGGAAGTTGCCACCAATGCCCACACAGAGGGGAGAGCGGGCGCTTTGTTCTTTGCGTTAGGCATTGCACGGAAGGGTGATGTTTATCCTTGTAGGAACTGGGGCCACTTGCATTTCACCCCAGGGAGCAGCGACGCACCTGTGCGGTGACAGGACGCGTCCATGTGAGACGAGGTGGTCTCTGTACCGTTTCTAATCTCTGCCGACCTTGTCCAGCAGGATGGGGAAGGATGTGGGATCTGGCCCAAAGGTGAGTCTGCTGGTATGCAGCAGCTGCGTCCTCAGTTAACGTCTTCACCGGCGAGTCCATCTTCTCATGATCTCACCCACCTCAGATGGGCATTAGTGCTTCATGATCTGAGTGTGTGCCCTGCCCAGGAAATAGTAGCCTCTCAATAAATGGTGCTTCGCCAGCTAAGCCTGTGTCCACTCAGGCAGGGACAAAGTGGAGGGCTGTGACCTCAGTTGGTGGGGGTGGCCTGTCTCTTATACACATCTCGCTCCAGGCCTCCTCGCCTTTGTCTCCACGCGCCCGTCCCGCCTCCCCCGCGGCCGGGCCCGGGACGCTGCCCGGAGTCCGGGTCGGGTCGGCAGGTGCCCCGAGGGCCGGTGCCCCGTCCCCTCCGCCGCGTCGCTGCGGGCTCGGCGCGGGCGGGGCCCCGCGGGGTGTCAGCCGCGGGGGGATTAAGACGACTGATGCGAGGGAAGAGGGCAGAGTGTTTTGTGTTTAAAGAGAGCGGGATTAGCGGAGAGAAAGTCCTGACCCGGGGTCAGCGGCGAGTCAAACCCTTTTACAATCAGCGGGCAGAACGGGCGGCCCCGCGCTCGGCCGCAACAAGTTGGGGGCGGGGAGGCCGGGCCGCGCGCGGAGGCGGCCGGGGGACCCGGGGGCCCGCAGACGGCCGAGCGCGCCGAGGCCCGCGCCGAGGGCTCGTCCTTCAGGATCCTTCTCCGTAACCGGAGCGTCTGTCTCCGCTCGCTGGGGACAAGCCCGCGAGGCTCCCTCCTGCCCGGGCAGTTCTGTTTCCAGAAGAAACCACAACCAACGACCGGCCCTCGGTCGGCCGGCCGGCCTCTCCGTTTTTTACCCGAGGCGCAATGGGCCTGGGTTCCTGCAAACCCTGGTGTGTGTGTGTGTGCGTGTGCGTGTGCGTGTGCGCGCAGCAGCATGGAGGGGGGCATGCTTGGAACACATTCAGGCTGTTTGTGGCTGGACGCGGTTCTCCACCAGGGTGGAGGAATGGAGCGCTGATCTGGGTTGTAAACCCGCTGCGCTCACCAGGGAGTGAGGTCCGCGAGGCTCATCTGAAAAGTCAGGAAAACTGCAGTTTTCGGTGACGGGTGGGGGGCGGGTGAGGGTCGGGGAGAAGGAAAGAGGAGGGCGGACTGTGCTCCTCGCTAGTCAGGGGTTCGCGCTGCGGTCACAGCGCGAAGAGCGCTTCCAACTATGAAACACAGATCAGGAACCCAGACTTCTGATGCATCCAAAGATAGAAAAAGATCATCTATTTTGATAGTGAAAACAAAACAGAACTGCCATATTTTCTTCTCAATTGGCTTTTCGTCTTTAAATGTGAAAACACCAACCCCAGAGAGAGAGGGAGAGAGAAAAGCCTGTTAAAACCACCACAAGCAAATGACTCCCAGGGAGCTGACGTGTTTGCACAGCCGTCCTGGGTAACGCTGGACTCACGGTGAATGGGTTCCCGGCTCAGAGCCAGGACCCGATTCCTGCTCCCAACTTGCTCAACACAACCTCTGGGGAAAATGCGTCTACAGCAGAAACGCCGGACACTGAGAGCAGTTCTGAGCGTCCGCAGGCCGCCGCTGCAAGGACTTAATTGGCCGCAGCCCCTTCAGAACAACCGTGTGGGGCATTAAAGATGCTGTTTGTGAAGAACAGCAGGGCATCACATGCAAAGCCTCGAAATAGTCAGCCAGTCAAATCAGTGGAAAAAATCAGCTTTTGTTAGATTTTGCAGTTTCAGGAATTAGGCATTCACTGCAGAGCTGCAGTTTTGAGAAATTGCAATGTCAGGCATGTTCCCAATGGGGAAATATTGTGAGAGTGCGGAGGAATGTCAGGCTGGGTTTGACAATGGGGGGGGCGGGGGGAGAGGCTGACAAGAGTGCTCACCCAGACATTGTTCTCTGTCTGCACCCCGGAAACGACACGGAGAGACTGTATCTAGTGGCAGCAATGGCCCTACGTGCTCGAAGACACGGAGATGAGAGTCTTAGCCTGGAAAAGACTGACGCCAGGCTTCACAGAAGGAAAACCGGGCTGCACAGTGCACAGAACCTCACAGGTACGGAGCACTTACGGAGGGCAGCCCAAAGACGTTCCGAGCAGAGGCCAACTTCTCTCTTTATTGCTAAGCAACGGAGCAGGAGGAAGTCCAGGTGAACACGTTTCGAACCTGGGAAAGGATGTGGAAACCTCATGCCTTTCAGTCACCCAAACTCTAGGGGAAATTTAGGCACGTGGGAGAGCCCGGACTTGGGCAGGAAGTTGCCACCAATGCCCACACAGAGGGGAGAGCGGGCGCTTTGTTCTTTGCGTTAGGCATTGCACGGAAGGGTGATGTTTATCCTTGTAGGAACTGGGGCCACTTGCATTTCACCCCAGGGAGCAGCGACGCACCTGTGCGGTGACAGGACGCGTCCATGTGAGACGAGGTGGTCTCTGTACCGTTTCTAATCTCTGCCGACCTTGTCCAGCAGGATGGGGAAGGATGTGGGATCTGGCCCAAAGGTGAGTCTGCTGGTATGCAGCAGCTGCGTCCTCAGTTAACGTCTTCACCGGCGAGTCCATCTTCTCATGATCTCACCCACCTCAGATGGGCATTAGTGCTTCATGATCTGAGTGTGTGCCCTGCCCAGGAAATAGTAGCCTCTCAATAAATGGTGCTTCGCCAGCTAAGCCTGTGTCCACTCAGGCAGGGACAAAGTGGAGGGCTGTGACCTCAGTTGGTGGGGGTGGCTTGGGTGGCCAACAGTGAGAAGCCAGTCTCCGTCCCCGCCCCCACGGTGGTGGTCCTGCTTCCCTTGAGAGTTACCTGAGCATCGCGCCACCGGCTCACCTGCCCAGCAGACGTAGTTACACGTTGATGGCGATGGCGGGCGCGGGTTCCTCTCGGGGCGCCTGTCGTGTCCGTGGCCCGCTTGCAGGCGCTGGCCGGGCGGCGCTGGACTCGCCGGCCTCACTGTGCCGGTGAGCCTGATGGCACATGAGGGAGCGTGACCCCGGGGGCCACTACTGGGGGACAGGCGGTGGGGGCCCATCCTGGGGGCTCCAGGAGGGTCCTTCAGAAGAAGCAGGAGCTGGGCTGGAAGCTGGGACGCCCCGGGCTGCTATGCCCGGGGGCCCTCCCATGGGCGTGCACCCTGTCTCTCTGCACAGATGACGCTGCAGCGACTTGGAGCAGAGCGGTCCGATCACGACCTTGTTCAGCGGCGGCCGCCCACGTTGCCTTGGAGTTGGCGCAAAGTTAGCCGCGGAGGTTCACGCGGCAGGGCCTCTCTCATCCAGAGGCACGGACGCTGGGAGAGCTTGTTGCCAAGGCAGGGGCTCAGACCAGTCCCCGGCGCAGGACGCCTCCAAGGTCCAGGAAGACCCAGGCCCAGCCTGCTCCTGGCACCCCCAGGGATGCTGAGCAGGTCCCGCGGGACTCGGGAGACCCAGGACACAGCACGGGCCCCAGCACATGTGTGGTGAACAGCTATTCAGACCGTGTGTCTTAGTTGCTCCGTTGTGGGACTCTGTGCGACCCCATGGACTGCAGCCCGCCGGGCTCCTCTGTCCATGGGATTCTCCAGGGAAGAACACTGGAGTGGGTTGCCGTGCCCTCCTCCAGGGGATCTTCCCGATTCAGGGATTGAACCCAGGTCTCCTGCATGGCAGGCAGACTCTTTACCAGCTGAGCCACCAGGGAAGCCCAAGACTCTGTTTAGATCACTTAAATTTGAGGAGCAATTTATTGTTCATAAAGTACTCTCACTGAACTGTTCAATTTAGCTGATTTTTGAAAAAATTAAACTAGCAGAAGAAAAATTTAAGCTGGATTATCAAAATCTTGCAAGTAGAGAGGAATGACCAATTTACTGGTTCTATTTTCCGTTTTTGGACTGGCCGTTCCGACTGCCCGAGGACACACCGGGCCTCTCCCGGAGGGCAGTCAGGCAAAGGCAAGAGGCAGGCCCCACGCGCACGTTTCTGTCGTAAAGAATGGGTGATTAAACAGACTCGGCAAAGGCATACGTTGCGCTGTTATCGAGCTCTAACTTTACCAAACTCATGTGTATTTACACAGACCAGGTCTGCACAGCCTGTTAATGCAGTATGGGCCCAAACACATAAATAGTTGAGCATTGTTTTAATGATATTTGAAAGTGGGAGAAGAGCATCTAATAGTACAGGTGAGATTGAATAAATGGGTTTGTTGAATATATAATAACTGTAAGCATAATAATATATGTAGCTATTGTCTGTAAAATGGGGATATCTTGTTTTTCAAAAAAACTTTGATACATTAAGTACTTTCAGTAACTTTGAAAGGAAGAGGTCGTGCAAATAGAATGACAGAATAAGCTACTGTGTGTCAGCACGGCTCTGTCTAGAAACCACACAGCTCTGTGTGATGCATGTGAGTGTTCCTGCAGATCATAAGAAGGATAGCCTGCCTTATATTTATAGATACAGGTCTAGAGTAAGGTGTGGTAAGGGAAGAAATGTGTGTCTACTTGAGTAGCATGTGGGAAAATAAATTTTAAATAGGATATAATGAGAGAAAATGTTCTATAGATTCAAAACTGTCTTGATAATACAAGAGTTCCAATAGGGTTTTTAGCTAATTTCAGGACTCAGGGCATCATTCAGAAAATCTGATAACCTGTGCATCTTAACTGTAGCCTTTTGGAGACGATGACAGTGTCTTTGCTGTCTAAATCATTCGTCATTTTAATGAATAAGATGTCAATCCAGACAATCAGGCCCCTGTGCACAGTAGGCAGGGGAGAGTTTCTTAAACTCTCTTGTTTTGATCATCGTTGCATATTATTAATATCATCACTGCAGTTATTGTGACTACGTGAGCGCACCTCATACACTACACACCCGGAACCATAGACATTCCGTCACCACGCAGCTTGCATAGAGAAGATGCTGTACAGGGAAAGAAAGACAGGGAAAGGGAAGGAGTGGGGAGAGAAGGAAGGGCGAAGGAAGGAAGAGCAGGAAGGGGGGAGGCTGAACAGAAACGTTTAGGTCACAGATGATGAAATGAGATGGAGAAGTGAATTCAGGCGACTCTCAGCGCGGTCTCGCCCATGGTCAGAGCCAGTGGACTAAGCATCTATTTAAAACCTCGAAGGGCTCTCCTGTGGTCCGGGGGTTAGGGATCCACTTGGCAGCGCAGGGGATGCAGGTTCAGTCCCTGGTCGGGGAACTGAGATCGCACAGGCAGTGGGCAGCTAGGCCAGCCTGCTGCTGCTACTGAGCGTGGAGCGCCCAGCCTGAGAGTCCAGCGCCAAAACAAAGACCCTGCAGGACGCAGGTAGGACCCGAGGCAGCCAGACAAAGAAAGAAAGGCTTTTTAATTGAAAAAATTAAAAGTTGGTAGAAATCCTAGTGCTGGGAACATTTACAATGAAAATGAACAAAAAGCTGGAAAGCATGTTTTAGGAAGTCCTTTCCTGTGAGTTTACATGTCAGTAATTTCAGTTCAGTTCAGTCGCTCAGTCGTGTCCGGCTCTTTGCGACTACATGGACCGCAGCACGCCAGGCCTCCCTGTCCATCACCAACTCCCGGAGTTTACTCACACTCGTGTGTCCATTGAGTTGGTGATGCCATCCAACCATCTCATCCTCTGTCACCCCCTTCTCCTCCTGCCTTCAATCAGTAGTTCACCATCTCTAACTCTGAGTTGCATGGATCAAAATCTGGTTATGTTAATTGAGTAAGATATTAATGTAAAAGCTTTCTTCTCATTTAAAAAAGCAGATAATTTATTTTAGTCTTTCAAACCAAAATTACTACGAGAAATATATTCTCAATTTTAAAATATTGATGACAAAATTTGGATAATGAATGAAGTTATACACTTACTAAAGGCAATTACATGAAAGCCTTCAAATAATTAAACCATACTTTATTATCTAAAATAAATATATCACCTGTAGCAACTATTTGCAGAAAACCAAAATTGTCTTTAAAAGTCACAGCTCAAATGTAATCATGTATTTGCATTAAAAATAGATAATTTAAATCAATCTATAAGCTACAAGTTCAATATAAATTTAAACAGCTTAAGTTTTAAATGAATGTGAAACAGTTATGATTACATTAAATTAGGTTTGAGGAAAATAGCACATTTACAACATTTTAAGCAAAGTCTCCACTTAAGGATTTTTTAAAAACTCAACAAGCAAAATGGGGTCAGTGCCCCACCCTTGCCTGTGCAGCCTCGGTGGAGCCTGGACGCCTGCAGATTCGTGACGTGAAGGCCTGCTTTTGCTAGAACACCTTCCCAGATGTGCCCCGGGCCAGAGACCAGTGTGAGTGTGAACTGACCTGCCAGCAGCCCCCAGCCACCTGGAGAATGGGCTCCGGGTCCCGCTTGATTTGTTTGTTCTGAATGTTTTATTTCAAATATCAGCACAGTTCAGGCACCTCGTGGGGCCAACAGCTGTTTACTGCACTGGACCCCTGCGCAGAGCCGAAGTCAGGGCCGGCGGGGCCGTGCTGTCTAGGACCAGCCTGAGGAGCCTTGCGTCGTCTTTTTTAGTACAGACCTTCTCTTCTCTTTGTAAACCCCGTGCTGACAAAACGTCCCTAGTCCTGGCTGCCGTGGGCGGCGAACAAGGAACACGGCTGCCTGGAATCCCCGTGCCAGCCACCGTGGTACTGCCGCACGGGACGAGGCTGGCTGGGTGCGGTCAGCGCTGCCTGGGGAGGTGGCAGTTCCGAAAGCAGAAGGCGTCAGTGTGAGTTATCCCCGTGACTCTGAAATCAAAACATCTGATTACCTTTTTACTTTGTCAGGGGTTATTTTTATCTTACAGGCTTACTCAGTATCCATGAACAGGAGGAAAGAGACGACTCTCAGTTTTGCACAGAAAACTGCCTTCTCCTGAGGCTTTTCATCATTTCAAAATTTATTTTGCTTGTTTTTGTTTTGTCTTGTTGAGGAAGCTGAGAAGGACCAAGACAAGTTCCGGGCAGCAATGAGGGAGGGCAGCTGGCCTGGGACCCACGGTGTGGGGAGCCGCAGAGGAGCGCGGCTCCGGGCACGGACACGAGGGCACTGAGGCTCCCTGTGGAGACGCTCCTGCACCGCCCTCAGCCTGGAGGCCGGCGGGCTCTCTGATTATGTGGTTATATGATTGCCTTTGAGCTGGATGGGGCGTCCCTGGTGGCTCAGCTGGTAAAGAATCTACCTGCAATGTGGGAAACCCCGGTTCCATTCCTGGGCCAGGAAGATCCCCTGGAGAAGGGATAGGGTACCCACTCCAGTATCTTGAGCTTCTTCTGTGGCTCAGACAGTAAAGAATCTGCCTACAATGTGGGAAACCCTGGTTCTATCCCTGGGTTGGGAAGATCCCCTGGAGAAGGGAATGGCAACCCCCTCCAGTATTCTGGCAGGGAGAATTCCATGGACCGTATAGTCCATGGGGTTGCAAAGAGCCGGACAGGACTGGGCGACTTTCACTTCTTTTGAACTGGATGGGTGACTAGACTGTGGGAACAAGTGGAAAACATACTTCAGAGCAAGAAATACAGGGAACACTGAGAAGATTATTAGGAATGAAGGGTTACTCAGACGCCAACAGGGGACCAAAAGCAGAGGGGGTCAGAGAGGGGTGACCTTGGAAAGACGGATGTGTTACAGAGAGCTGACAAGGAGACCCCCGATCCCAGCTCAGAGGTGCCCCCTGAGGCTGTAGTGCAGACGCCTGGACGGGAGAGGGGTTCTCGGCCACCTGCCCGAGTGCTGAGTGCCCGCTGCAGGCAACCAGCGCCGCAGGCGGCAGGGTTTCCCACAGCACCAAGGTGCTCCCGTGCGCCCGGAGGCCGGAAGTCAGACGCGGAGGAGCGGCCGGGCGGTTCCCTCCGAGGCCGGAGGGAGGACCCGCCCGGGTTCCCGGCTGTCGGCGGTTCGCGGGCGTCCTTGGCGGAAGGACGTTCTGGTCTGGTCTGGAGTGGACAGTCCCTGGGGCCGCAAAGAGTCAGACACGACGGAGCGACGTTCACTCTCACGTTTGGCTGGGGGAGCACCCTTGGTGACCGCTGAGCACCTCCGTGTCCAGGTCGCCCTTTATAAGGACACCGCACACACGGGCCCCCCCCCGACACCCCATCTTGGTGGTCTAGAGGCCGTATTTCCAAATCAAAGCCCCATGGGGGATAGGACACCCTCCTTGGGGGCGCCATTCCATTCCGGCCGTAAGGTCCGCTCTTTCGACCACGGCCCAGCCAGCGTTCTGGCCGGGGGAGCGCTGCGAGCTCGAGGGCCCTGGCGTGCGGGAGATGACGGGTGTGGCCTTCTGCGCGCTCTGCACGCCCTGTGTGCAGTTCTCCCCTCAAGCTGTTTGTGACAGCGCCTCCCGATGCAGCCCCCGCTGGACTAAGCATCCGCGCGGAAGCGCTGCCGCAGCTGCGGCACTCCAAGGCCACTCACGGAACCGCGCTGTGGCGGCTCCCGGAGGGTGCAGGCAGACGCGCTGCTCCGGCGGAAAACAGCAGTGAGCAACGCGCAGGGGCTGGACGCGGCCTTAGCTTTATCTATTCTTAATTCACGTTGTCTTGCTTTATTAAATGCATCTTTGCAGACCATCTTCACGTCTTTGAAGAATGCAGCATGTAAAGAGGTTAATCACTAGGAAAATTCGCATATATAATCCCATTTAATCCTCACTGCATCTCCAACTTGGAAGTATAGCTGTGCTTAGTCGCTCAGTCGTGTTCGAGTCTGTGTGACCCCATGGACTGTAGCCCACCAGGCTCCCCTGTCCAAGGGATTCTCCAGGCAAGAATGCTGAAGTGGGTTGCCATTTCCTCCTCCAGATAGAAGTATAATTATTTCCCCTTTATACAGATTAAGAATCTGAAAGGTTAAACTCTCTACCAAAGGGCATATCCCTGAGGAACAGAAAATTCAGAGTCAAAATCCAGAGCTGACAGATTCTCCTATAATGCATAGGATTATTTTTAATAGACTTTATCTTTAGAGTGGTTTCAGGCTCACAGCGACGCCGAGTGTGAAGCGCAGAGATGACTCCCTCCCCCGCCGTGCCCGGCCCCCCTCCATCAGCGTGCCCACCAGAGGGTACGCTTATCTTGGTGGATGAGCCTCCACTGACCAGCCACCGCCCGGGGTGCGCAGTCTCCAGTCGCCTGACTGGCCGTTCTGCAGGACTGCGGTTTGGACAGTCACATGCCACGCCCCCTCCTCTACAGTGTCCGCCGAGTATTTTCTCTGCTCCGCCCGCCCACACGGTACTCCTGTTCATCCTCCCTGCCACCAACCCTGGAAACCACTGATTGTGTTACTGTCTTCATCCTTCTGCTGAATCCTTTTCTAAGGCAAGCAGTTATAAAGTTCGTTAGGAAAATAACCCTTGTTGAAACTGAGGCACCCCAGCCTCAGTCCCATCCCCCAGCAGCAACTTGTTGTAAGACTTTTGTCTCTTTTCCCCCACAGTTTATCTCCATAGTTCTGGGTTATATTTTTATATTTCTTATTCTTTATTAATTTAGGGCATTATTTATTTGGACCTTACTCACTAGGTACTATAAAGCTTTCACGTTCTTTGCATTCTTCCCCAGCCCTCTTTTTCCCCACGTAGGTGTATCGTTGTTTCTGTTAAACTGATATTCAGCGTACCCCACCGTCTGTGCGTGGAAGGACTGGTCGTGGCTGAGACAGTGGGAAACTATGATCATATTTCCTTTCTTTCGAAACTGTGTCCCCTGAAGTTGTTAGCGGTCTTGTTTTGTGAGAGCGCTTCTTGTTTAACACTTGGTTTCTCTGTTTTCATTACAAATTCTCGCCAGGCTCGGCATCACTGTGGTAAACGCCCTCGATACTATTTTTTGCAAGATTGAGCACATGGGGAACGTGTGAGCGCAGCCTCTCCCCCGCCGTCCCTGCCGAGGCCTTCTGCCTGCCCGCAGCGGGGGCTGCTCTCGCGAGGCCCGCGGGCACCGTCTCCCTTTGCCTTCCTTCCCGGGGCTCCTGCGCCCTCCGGGTCCCATGGCGTCCCTCGTGCTGACTTGCCCCCTTGTTCTGGTAACTCCAGCAGGCCGCGCGTCCCTGGAGTGGCAGTTCAGTGGGTTAAAGGCTCTCAGATCATCTCCCTTGAAGATTCTGCTCTCCGTCCTGCTCTGCCGCTTTGAATAGCCCACACTGCTTTCTTTCTTTACAGTCTCCTGAGGGCTACTTGGTGTACAAGAAACTACATGTATGTAAAGTGGACAATTTGATTCCTTTTGACAAGTGAACAAACCCAGGCAACAGTTGCCACAGTTTGAGAGTGAACACGTCCGCCACCCTCAAGGTGTCCCTACCTTCCCTGCAAACCCTCGCTCCCGTTCTCTCCCCTCACGGGTGATGAGCCATCTGCCTCTATCAGTTCAGTTGGCATCATTTGTCTGCGTTTTCTAGAATTTTACATAAATGGACTCCCGCTGCCTGTCCTGTCTCTCCCGGCATAATCACCCTGAGATCCACCCGTGTTCTGATGGGCTATGGGCCCTTCCTTTTATTGCTGAGTTGAGGTCCTGCTGTGGGGACGAACTGCTGTCTGTCCACCTGTTTGCGTTTCTGACTGTGCTGCTGCTGCTGCTGCTGAGTCGCTTCAGTCGTGTCCGACTCCGTGTGACCCCAGAGACGGCAGCCCCCCAGGCTCCCTCGTCCCTGGGGTTCTCCGGGCAAGAACACTGGAGTGGGCTGCCATTTCCCTGTGCACAAGTCTTTGGATGGACACGTGCTCGTTTCTCTGGGGTGCATCCATAGGCATGGACTGGCTGCTATTTGGCGCTGTGCTTAGTCACTCAGGCGCGTCCAACTCTGACCCTGTGGACTGTAGCCGCCAGGCTCGCGTGTTCACGGGGACTCTCCAGGCAAGAATACTGGAGTGGGTTAAATTTTTAAGAAATTGCAAACCCTCTTTCAGAGTGCGTCCCTGCATTCCATTCCCAGCAGCACGTGTGAGAGCTCCAGTTTCTCCGTATCAACACTCGCTTTTTGATGTTAGCTACGCTCTGGCTGTGTGTGAGGACCCCGTGTGGCTTTAACTTGCTTTTCCCTAACGACAAACCCCCTCGAGCATCCTTTCGCCTGCTTATTAGCCATCCCTCTACGTATCTTCTTTGGAGAAATGTCTGTTAAAACATTTGCAAATATTTTCTGTCTATAGCTTACCTTTTCATCTCCTTAACAATGTCATTTGAAGAAGAAAGGTTTTACATTGTCATGAAGTTTGGTTTACTGATTTCATTTTTCTTTCATATTTATACATTCTGTGTTGTATTTTCTTTCACATAGGTCATGCCTTTCCTGGTGTATGTTTATTTTTTGCCAAATTCAAGGTCATTAAGATTTTCTCTTAGAATTTCTTTGGAAACGTGTTGCCCAATGAAATAGCCCCTGCCTACATGTGGTCATTTAACATTACAACATGTAAAATTAAATTTTTTAAAATTTGTTTCTCAATCACAGTAGCCAATTTCAAATGCTTGGTAGTTACGTGTGGTTATCATCTTGGGAAATACAAAAATATTTCCAGCATCAAGAAAGACCTATTGGATGATCCGCTACCTTTCAGAGCTTTGCCTCCCGCATTTAGGTTGGTGAGGCGTCTGCACTGACCCTCGTATGTGTATGAGGTAGAGGCTACTGCTCTCTGCATGTGGCTGCCCAATTGTTCTAATAATTTCATTTTTTGAAAAGATTATTCTTTCCGTTAAATTGCTTTGGTACCTTGTTGGCAATCAATTAGCAACATATGTTTGGATCTGTCCTCAGACTCCTTATTCTGACACATCAATTTATTGGCTCATCTTGCCAAGACCACACAGTACTGGCTACTACAGTCCTAAAATAAGCCTTAAAAACAAATAGTGTGGATTCTCCTACTTTTTCATTTTTTTCAAGATTGTTTCGGCTTTTCAACACCCTTTGAATTTTGAGGGACTTGATATCTTAATAATACTGATTCTTCCAACTCACTGCCTTATTATACTTCTCCATTTATTTAAATCTTTAACTCGTTGAAAGCAATGTTTTGTTTTCATGTACAGATCTTGTACATCCTGGTCATTTTTCTCCCCAACTGTTTCACATTTCCTTCTGTTACTATAAGTTGTAGTGCTTTTTAAATTTCATTTTCTGATAGAAAAATACCACTGGTCTTTTAATTTGGGCCTTGAATCTTATAACTTTGATAAATTTCTTATAAGTTATGGTAGGTTCATTTTGCAGCTTCTATGAGATTTTTGACAAAGACAATTTTACTACCAGCAAATAAAGATTATTTTCTTCCCTTCTAATCTAGGCATCTCTTTTTTCCTTGTCTTGTTTTACTGGCCAGAACCCCCAGTACAATGTTGAAGAGAAGCTAGGAGAGCGACATTCTTGTCTTTTTCTTGATTTTAGGGGGAAAGCTCTCAGTCCTTCAGCATGGAGTATGATGTTAGCTGTGGTGGTGGGTTAGTCACTAACTCGTGTCTATCTCTGTGACCGCATGCCCTGTAGCCTGCAAGACTCCTCCGTCCATGGGCCTCTCCAGGCAAGAATCCTGGAGTGGCTTGCCATTTCCTTCTCCAGGGGATCTTCCTGACCCAGGCAGGGATCGAGCCGGTTCTGCTGGATTCTGGGTCCTTTCTCTTCGACCTGTTTTTATTTTGTTTGCTTGTTGTTCTTAGTCTCCCTCTGCGAGTCATTTTTTGATTGCGCCTCTCTCTGCTTCTTGAAGCCACGGGAAGATGTGCCTTATGTAAGACTTCTTTGTGTGTTTGTTGTACTCTCTCCATCTCAAACGATATACCCAATTCTGAAAATTTTATTAATTTTTGAAGCTTTTTTCTCTCTACTCTCTCTGTCCCCTCTTTCTGGAGCTCCCATTAATTAGAAGACACGTCGCCATCAGCCTCTGATTTGTATAATTTTTTCCTTTTATTCTCTATCCTCCCACCTTCTTTGTAGGCTCTGATTTCTTGAAGAGTTTCCCGTGTTTATCTTTCACTTCTTCTGTTGTTTTTCCAGGCATCGCATTCTTGCTTCAGGGATTTATGCTGCTCTCTGAGTTTCCATCTCTACACGTATTGTTCTTGCTGTTGTTCAGTTGCTAAGTCACGTCCGACTCTTTGTGACCCCAGGGACTTCAGCACCTCAGACTTCCCTGTCCTTTAGTATCTCTCAGAGCTCGCTCAAACTCGTGTCCATCGAGTCCGTGATGCCATCCAGCCATCTCATCCTCCGTCCTCCCCTTCTCCTCCTGCCCTCAGTCTTTCCCAGCATCAGGACTTTCCAGTGAGTCGGCTCTTTGAATCAGGTGGTCAAAGTATTGAAGCTTCAGCTGCAGCGTCAGTCTATCCAATGAATATTCAGGGTTGAATTCTTTTAGGATTGACTGGTTGGATATCCTTGCTGTCCAAGGGACTCTCATGAGTCTTCTGCAGCACCACAGTTCGGAAAACATCAATTCTTGAAATGCTGATTTTTTTCATGTATATCTTGTGATTTTTAAAAACACTTTTTATTTACCCTCAATACCTTCTTTCCGAATCCCCTTTGCATGTTAGTTTTGGACTCAGTCTTTCCTGTTGGAGGTTTTCCACAAAAGTCTAGTCGTCTTTTTTGTCTGATAATATTTAACAGTGAGTCTTCAAACCGTTGCTTGGAAGCTTTGGGAATCGCCATGTGATAGCTGGCAGGCTTTATTATAGCCTGAAACTTGAGTGTTTCATTGCAGGAATATCCAAATATCGGTTATCTGTAGTTTTCCTGCTTCTGGAAACCTTTCATTTTTCTAGAGAAGCATCACAGTTGCCTGCAAAGAGTCTTACAACAGGCCAGCAGAAGGGGTCACGGGGCTCACAGTTCAATGCGAAGACTTGTGCTCCAAGCTCAGGGTTGGGTAACATAGTGTCACTTGATGCTGGAAGAAATACACCAAGGTAAAATAAAGAAATAATAAACTGATTATTAGCAAATGAAAACTACTTCATAAAAAATCAAAGTCCCACATAAAAATTAGTGTTGAACATGAAGGTGTTGGCAGCAAAATCGGATTCCAATGGCAGACACACTTGCCTTTAGTAATACAGTATAGTCATTTCAGAATGTCGTTAAAATATTGCTTTGTTCCTTCAGCTGACATCTATTACTTTTTTCAATCAACTACAGAGCTGTTAGCACACAAAATATTTTAAGTTGAACCTAACTCCTGAATAAACAAAGCAATGAAGTGTTTCTTTAGGGGAAGGCTGCCGGGGAACGTTCCTGAGACGCTAGGGCCCCGTGAACCGGGCAGGTCCCGGAGGCGACAGACCAGGTGGCTGCTCTGTCTGGGCATCACCTCCCGTCTGCAGAGGCAGTACATCCTCCTTGAGGCCTTTTTTTTTAAAGTCTTTATTGAACTTGTTACAATATTGCTTCTGTTTTTTTGTCAAATTTTTTACTGGAGGATAATTGCTTTATAATATTGTGCTGATTTCTGCCGTACACCAACATGAATACCCATAGGCATATATGTCCCCTCCCTCTTGGAGCCCCCTCCTGCCTCCCACCCCATGCCACCCCTCGCGGTCCCCACAGAGCACTGGGCCGAGCTCCTGAGTCATACGGTGCGTTCCCACCAGCCATCGTTTTACACACGGTAGTGTAACTGTTCCCATGCCACTCCCGGTCCCTCCCACCCTCTCCTTCCCCCGCGGTGTCCCCTCGGCTGCTCTTCATGTCTGCGTCCCCTCGGCTGCTCTTCATGTCCGCGTCCCCTCGGCTGCTCTGTATGTCCGCGTCCCCTCGTCTGCTCTGTACGTCTGCCTCCCCACTGCTGCCCCACAGAGAACAGGCTTCTGTCTTATGCGTTGCTTTGCTGGCCGCGGGTCACGTGGGATCTTGGCTCCCTGGCCAGGGATCAAACCTGCACCCCCTGCATTGGAAGGCAAAGGCTTATCCATTGAACCCACCAGGGTTCAACCTTAAGGCCTCTATTTAGTCTAACATTTTAGGAATCTGGTTCTCTATCACTACAGACGATTCCTAAGTGGTACAATGAATATGGGGTATTGACTTGGCCATTTTTCCATCAGGGAGAGGAAAGAAGAAATGCTGGGATTCCCAACTTGTCTCTGAAGGCGCCATTCCCCATGGGTCCTAGAAGAGGAAACAAAGACAGATCCATGAGTGTGTCAAACAGCTGAGAACCAGGATGTAAAATGTGGTCCAGTCCTCACATCAGACGTGGCCTGTCTCTCTAGAACAAAGAGCAAAACACAGCGTTCACCCCAGAACACCCCCACGCCTTGAGAATATGGCCACTAACCTGGGCTCCACCGAGCGCTCCTGGGGTCCAAATACCCCATGGAGAGCACTCAGAATGGCCACTGAACTTGGACAGAAAAATAGTCGCCTTTATCTTTATTACGCTTTAACTGAAAGCCAGCATCTCAGCAGCCCACACGCCACGGGAGCAGTAACATTCCCCACAACTTTCTCACCAACGGAAATAATCAGTATTTTCATGTCACAGTATGCTTGTTGCAAATATTATGTTTCAAAATATCATTTATGCTCCCAACCATTTTGAAATTGCAGTCGCTTTTGGACCTGCCACAGAACTCGTTACTTAGTGCATTATGGAGGGAAATTATTACTATATCACACAATATTTTTAAAATATATTCTGATATTGGCATTTTAATACGAGTTGCTTCCCCGGCAATCTTAAATCTTAGTTTGAACCTTTTATCATGGAGGACTTGGGACATACATAAAAGTAAATGACGTGTAGAAGCTCACATGCCCGTCACCCCGTTTAGCCCCAAGCCCTTTCCATCGCTACACTGCTTGCAGTGAACCCTGGACATCATGTAACTTCATCTGTGAGTATTTCAGCTTGTACTTCTGAAATAGAAGATCTTTTTCTTCACGTATAATCATAATACCATGCTTGCACTGGAGAAAATCAACACGTCAAGTTCATCAAATATCCCATCAGTGCTCAAATCTGCAAGCATCCATAAGCGTTAGCTTTTAAATTTATTTTTTCAATCAGATTTCAAATAGGTTCATACTTTTAATTAGTTGGTATGTCTCTTAAGCCTCTTAATTTCTAGATTCTGCTTCTTCTCTCGTCTTACAATTGATTTCTTGAAGTTAAAAAAAAGTGGGGAGATTTTTTATCCTGCACCTTCCCGTCGGAAAGATCCTCTGGGAGGGCATGGCAGCCCGCTCCGGTGTCCTTGCCTGGGAAATCCCAGGGACAAAGGAGCCTGGCGGGCCGCAGTCCGTGGGTCACAGAGTCGGGCGCGGTTGGGAGAGGAGACTTGCAGCGACGGGAACCCCCTGCGTTGGGCCCCCAGGCCCGGCGCGCGCCCCGGGGCCCCTGGGAAGCAGGGCTGCCCGTGGGGAGCTTACACGGCCCAAATACCCTGCCTCCCCGCTGCGCGGCCCTCGGCGTGCCTCCCCCGCGTCCCACCGAGTGTCTCCTGTCCCTCCTGCCCCGCAGGTCTCACTGAGGGGGCAGGGTGGGCGGCTGGGAGCATCAAGGTCGTCGGGTGTGAGCCGGGATGTGAGCGTCCCCGTGTGTCAGCCGTGTGCTCTGAGCCCTAATTTCCTATTTGTAAACACGCGTGGCAGCACCTGGGGGAAGCTCCTTAGCAGGCTGCAAGCGCCGGGCCCTGGGTCAGTCGCCTCCTGGGAGGGCAAACCTTACCCTCTCCCTGTCCGAAGTCACCGCGGTCCCTCCACGCGGTTCTACGGTCACTTCCTCCCGGCCTAGTCACTCTGGACAGCAGCGGCTAAAGCCACACTGGCGAGTCAGCCCAGCCTGGGTCCAGACGCCAAGGCCGTTTGGTTTTCAGCTCCAAAGAGGGCAGCGAATTCTTAGACAGGACAGGGAAGCGAGGCGAGGGACAGCAGTGTCCGGCGCCTGCGGGGTCAGGGAAGGCTGTGGTCCCCACTGTGGTTGCTCCTCCCCAGGTCCCCGTGTGGGGTCCCGCCCCTCCCAGGGCCTGCCCTCTCCCCTCTGGGGCGGGTGGTGGTGTCTGCTCCCAGCCCACCTCCCACCTGGGTCCTCAGGGCCGACAGTGACCCTCAGCTCCGCACACGGGGACGTCCGGGCACCGTGAGCTCCTCTCTGCAGCCTTCTAGCTGCCGGCGCCTCGTCCCTCCAGAACGCCGCCCTGGCTCCACTTCTCGGCTTCCAGACAGGGCCCCACCCCTGCCTCTGCCCTGCCCACGGCCTCGCCCCACCCCCTAGCTGGGAGACCCTGTTGCCCCGATGACAGCTTCGTCCTGTTCCCTCTTCCCAGGACGTCCCTTCCTTTGACCTTCCCATCAAGGTGTGCTGTGGGGACCACTCCGATCCCAGCTCACGCGACCGCACCAGAGCTGCCCACGGTACTCCCCGAGTGCCCCGCGTCTGACTGCCTGGAGGACGGCAATGCTCGAGTGCCTGAGGCGCTTTAGGGGGCGCCCAGCGATGCCCCCACCTCCTTTTCTTCTGCCCCTCGGATATTCCCTACTTTATGCTAAATAAACTGGCAGTTTTTCAACCCAGATTCCTCTTTCACAGTCCCTGCCTTGGCCCATGGTAAACTCTCTGCACTGCAGACCCTGCTTCAACACAGACAATTCCTCTTCCGCCTTTAAGATTTAGTGCACGCCCTCCCTTCTCAGGTGAGCAAGGCCTTCCTGGGGCTGGAGGGAGGAACCAGGAAGGCAGGATTCTGTTAGGTTTCATCTCTGGCCAGAACCAGCTCCGGCTGCAAACACACACCCTGCGTGATGCTGACCACAAACAGGAAGTCATCCTCACTGCGGCCGGAAGTGATGCTGAGGGCGGCAACGGAGTCCCGAGCCTCTGCTCTCATCTGCCCTTCCCACACCTCCTCGGGCCGAGGTCCTGGCATTTCTGGATCTTCATCTCTGTCGCGGAGGGCACACCCCTGGCCTGTTTCCAGTCCCGGCACAGACATTGCCGGCACCGAGAAATAAGCTGAGGTCTGTGCTCCTCTGGGGTCCCACCCATGGGAAGCAGAAGGGAGCATGGCCATTTCACAGAATCAGAGACTAGAAAGAGCTTTGACTTTGGAGAACAGTTTTTTAAATGAATTTGTATGCATAACATCCATTTGCAGTTGGTGGAGTCAGCGACTAATAAAAATGTCATTTCCTGTGATTTTTATAAATTGCAGTAAATATGCAGTAATCACCCACAGGAGCTGCTGAAATGCAGGCAGCCATCTGGAGGGGAGACCAGGGGCCGCACTGAAGCCTCAAGAGGCAGACCCCACAGGTGCAAATTGACGCCTAGGAAAACAGTAGTTAATGCCCGCTAGAATTTGGAGAAGGGGAAAGTGTTAAAATAAACGTATGTCAAGCAGACAAATTTGGACTTCTCCATGAGAATCTGTCATGTCAAACAGGAAATAGCTATAAATTACTTGTAATAGTAAAAATCTTGTCATTTATAACCTTTAAAGCAATGGGCTCATTTAACACATCAACTCATAGATGATAATCTATAACAGTCAGCCTGGGTATTTATTTCAGTTTTACTGTGTAGAAACCAGAGCAAACCAGGCATGATCCACAAAAGACCCCCAACATTCCATCAGCTCCGGTCCAAGAGCCACAGAACCGGAGAGCCACTGCTGGGCCCAGGGAGAGGAATGTGGCAAGATATGAAAGCCCTTCGGATCCTACCAAGAAAACTGAGACGTGCTTAGAAACGCCATGGTTTGGGTCGTCTCATAATGAATAATTCCAAATAAATCCCACCATTATTCTGTTTATTTGTTTTACTAAGAGCTATTTGAAGGCGTTGGAGCTGAAAGTATGTTTCAACATGCCAAGCGCATTTACAGTATCTTGTAATCATCTTGCTAACCAGATCACAGGCAAACAGTGATTGGAGTTCTGTGTTTATTTCAGATACCTCGGTGCGTCCCACCCACAGATAAGAATCCGGCTCAGAGACCGTTGTGAAGGGGCGGCAACACCCCCAGGAAAGTGTTCCAGGAGTGTGACTCGGGAAGACGAGCACAGAGCATCTTCCGCTTTATTGGAAGAGTCAGTGGCAAATAGGTGCTTAGGACAGCGGTGAAGCTTGCAGACGCTGAGTGTATATTTGATGTCAGTTGATTCGGGGTGGGGGCAGGTTCTGGAGAGAGGAGCAAGGGCAGAGGACACAGCCGCACACCAAGCTAACCACTCACTTTTTCCACCAGGAGTGGGAGCTGGGCTCGGAGACCCGTTCACAGCTCTGTTGTCATCCTGAGCTCAGAGTTCACGGAGACACCAGCCCAAGCGTGTCGCACCTCCAGCTTCTCGGCCCTTCTCCCTGGCGCCCCCGCCCTCCTCCGCCTCTGCTCCCTTACCTGCGAGGCACACGTCCGTGGGGCGCGCACACACCCCCCGCTCAGCCCAGAAGGGCGCAGCCACGTTGAGAATCCTTGGTCTGTTGTTTGGGTAACTTCCCCACTGCTTCCTCTTCCACATTCTGCCGAGGTCCACTGTTGGGGGCGGGGGTGCAGATTTGCCACTGTCCAAATATAGGAACACAGGCAAATTTAAGAGAAAAAAACTGAATTTCATCTTAAAAAAGAAGTTAAATTTTGAAGATTAGCTTCAGCTGACACGCAGTCTAACGGATTCCTCGCATTGTATTGGTTATCTTAGACACCGTGGTCTCCGTCTGAGTTTAGTCCTGTTTTCATAGTAATGGTTAATTCTGCAGCTGGAATGGTCCTCAGCAAGGGGAGAAGGGCGGTGAGGACGGGGAAGCACGCAGGCAGAGTGTAGGCCCTCTTCCGTCGCCTTGGTGAACACTCTGTAATTCGGGGACGCTGGGGCACAACCTCTCCAGATGAAGTCTTCAGAACCACACCCCAGCCAGGAACGACGCTGGCCTCGATCCATCGCTTCACTCTGGCAGGACACGTCTGTATGGGAAGTGACACATTGATTTTTGCAGGGACTCTCGATGCCCCAAATAAACTGAAGAACTGGGGTTCTTTCTGAAGTCTAGGTAATATTTCTAGACATGCCAGCAACTTACATCTTTAGCCTCCATGGCTGGAGTATTACTGATGAGAGAATGTCTGCCTTTTCTCTCTCTCTTTTGTTTTTTGGTGAATTGAATGCATAACTGTGTTGATGCTACATTTTTAAACCACGTACAACTGCAGAGTAGATGCTGCCTTTCTTGACTACATATTAACACATCTGTTCATTTTTAGCAAAATTAAGTTCTATAGAATAATGAATAATTTTAATACTTTGGGCAAAATGGTACCCATTCATGAATCGACTGACAACTGTGCACACTGCATTTTCTTGGTTCTGAGACACACATTTTTAGTTTTATCATCTTTGGAATCTAAGTGCACCATTACCCTCGGTGACAGCTCACAATTATAAGTGGCAGCGTTTCTTCATGCATAGCGGCAAGTGAAATAAAGATGCATCTTACTGTCAAAGGCATCTCAGGCTGGTTGAAAAGAAAAAGCGCACGTGTGTGTTCGTAACCTGTGGATAATTTCTTGTCCACGTGGTCTGGGCTGAAGCAAAGTCACATCAAGGATCATCTAGTCTTCCATGATGCTTCCTTACAGAGGGATTACAAGTTACACACCCAAACTTCAGCAAGGCTCTCTCTATTCTAAAAAGTCTTGTATTTGAAATTGCTGGTTCTCACTAGATCACAAGACTCATTTGGCAGAGGAGTCCTTTTGCCTTGGACCAGAGGTGGGCCAACGAGACTGCAGAGGCTCCTAATGAAAACTCTAGAAGACTCAAAAGATGAAGGAAGGGGACCAGTTTTCCGATTGATACCCAAGCAGATGCTTGACGATGAGTCAAAACGGAAAAATTGAAGTTGGTGCCACTGAAGGGGATTTGGTGAATATTCCAGGTTTCACGATGAACCCACAAGTGTATCAGAATACTCAGCTCCCCTTGTGTGCGCTTCCTGGAACCTTTACAAGGCAATTACTATAACGCAGGACAATCGCTCCGCTGAGCCCGCAGCGTGCCGGGCAACAGTTCCAGCCTGAAGTCTTTCTGTACCTTTTCCCAGACCAAGTCTTCGGGAGGCCTGGGACCCCGTGTGAAACATCAGGGCAGTTCGAGGTGGTGTGGGACCGTAGAGAGAAGAGGAGTTTGTTTCGATTGTTAAACTTTTAAATGACAAGGATTCCAGACAGGAACGGCTGGCACGTGGCCTCTGTGTCCAGCACCGGCTGTGTGCATGAGCCTGCGGGCCCAGGCCCCCGGGCACACGGGGAGGGTCCACGTTCACGTGTTCTTGGCGGGGTGATGCTACTCTGCGCACAGCCCTCTGCTCTCCCCACGTCTCACTCTTCCTGGGCGCATTACCTCAGCGTCCTCTACGTCCGATTTGAAGGGAATTACCTATGACTTCAATTATATGTCCCTTATCAGCTGATGTTACACTACACGGATTTGCATTGAAAGGCCACAAAGAAAGAGCAAGTCATGGCACCCAGCCAAATAAAAGAGTAATGTTCTGGTGAATTTAGCCTAAATAATTTACTGCTATATAAAAGTGGAAA
This sequence comes from Cephalophus harveyi, assembly GCA_006410635.1. Lineage (NCBI taxonomy): Eukaryota > Metazoa > Chordata > Mammalia > Artiodactyla > Bovidae > Cephalophus > Cephalophus harveyi. Next base: position 555,252 of record SJYT01070675.1, on the reverse strand, counting down.
GTGGAAGGTGAACCCTTTGACCAATAAATCTCTCCTGCCCGTGAAACCCTTATCTGGTTGCCTCCAACATATTCTGCACGAGGAAGCCGCCACCACTGGCTCTGGTTCGTTATTTGTAAACCTTGATCTTCTGCACTCGGTGTCCTAAATATGGATAATTAGCATCAGTTTATCACGCTTCTGCATATTTCCTCTTCTCTCCAAACATGCATGCTTCTATTGGCTGCCGTTCTCCCACAGAAGATTATGGAGACAGATTGCAGAGAATGAATGTGCTCAACGAGATTAGGAAGGAATAGAAATAGCAACTTGGCCAATAAATTCCTCGTGAGAGCCTTATCATGCAATTACACGTTGCCTCGCGCCACACTCTCCCAGCCTCTTAATCCAGCGCCCCACCAAGAATAAAATTTCACTAATTTCTGAATTACTGCGTAGCCTCCCGACTCGTTCCCGAGGACGGTTCGGAGCAGAAACGCTGCCGAAAACTACACATCCAACTTTCCAATAAAATGCGAAAGTTGAAACGCCAGGAAGAACGGCACGGACTCGGGGTGGCTAGGCGGCTACAAAGGGCATTGCCAGCCCTCGGCCCAGAGAGACCGTCCCTTCCCTCCCAGATCACTTAGGGGGTTCCGGATGGGAGGGAGAGGAGGATTATCTGCTCTTAGACGACCCAGCGTGTTTGAAAACAGGACAAAGCTTCGTTAGTTTTCTCATCGTCGCTGATCACAGTCGTGGCCCCGTGAGTCCCTGGCGGTCACTCGGCCCCTCTGAGAACAGCTCACACGGCCAGTTTCACCATCGGCCCCTCTTGCGGGTCCTCGCTGACACATTGTAGCTTCTTACGCCCCTTGACACGTTGGCATATATAAATGGGAGCGTTCTTGCCCCTCCGTGTCTCCGAAGAGCACAACAAGGCCCGTCCTGGAGCGTCCCAGGAGCTCACTCGCCCCTCCTCCTGTTCACACATCCCCTGGGCTTCATCGTCCGTTAGGTGCTCAGGGAGGCCTGTGAGGCCCCCAACCCCACCGGGGACCATCTCTCACCCAGAGCCGCAGGCAGGCGGCGGGGCACACCCAGACAAACGAGGCGCAGCGGCAGGAGGAAACGCGGCCGCGCTGGGGCTCCCCTTCCGTGGAGGAGCGGGATCCAGGTGGAATCCGAAACGGGGCTGCGCCCTTGCAGGCTGCGGGCGGAAGAGTTCTTAGCTGAAGCACCCCCAGCAGGTGTGAGGCCGCGTGCGCTGCGCTTCCGCAGGTGACGTCTGCGAGGGCCTCGGCGGGGTGGGGAGAAAGGACCCCGTGTTCCAGAACCCCCCCTGCCAGGCTTAGAGTCCAGAGGCAGGAGAGGACGGTGTTCAGGCGGGAGTGTTCCTGGGAGCTGGCCCCGTCCTAACGCAGAGCCGTGCAGTAACCGCACAGAGCCGGGGCCTGGCCGGCCCGCTGACCGGGGGGACGCTGGGGGCGCGGACGCTGGGGGCGCGGGTTGGCCTCACGCTCGCTGCCCAGGCGTTCCTTTCTCGGAGAGAGCTGGCCGGGTACCTCGTGGGGAGAGAGGGACCAGGCGTCTGGGCCGGCCTGGGGAGGCCTCTTCTGAGGCGCTGGACTCTCATGAGGCCGAGCTGCTCGGAGGACAGGGGTGCCCCCAGAGCCTCGAACCCAGCCCCACTGGCAGCCCCAGCCGCAGGCTGCCCGCTCCAGGCCTGCCGTCTGCCCGGAAACAAAGCCACCTTTCCTGCGCTGATGTTGCGGCAGTTCTGCCTCCCCGAGCCCTCCTCCCTTGCAGAGCCCCTCCAGCCCCACCCGGGGAATGGGGTCCCGCTGGGCAGATCGAGGGGCCTGGAGGAGAAGCAGGCTGGGGTGTTGGTTTTGTTTCCTGTTGGGTAGGGCCTATCCAGGGCCCCCGCTCCAGCCAAGAGCCCACAGATGCCAGGCCAGGCCCAGGAGCACTCAGGGTTGCAGTACCGGAGCTGGGGAACCTCCAGGCCCCGGAGTGAAATCAGAGGCGCAGTTATTAATAACCACCTGCGCTCCCCTGGGTCATGTTTCCTGAGTCTGTGAGCTAAGTTGGGGGGCGGGGATGGGAGGGAGGCCGTTTGCCATTAATCTGGGAACAAACGGCCAACCTGGGTGACTGGGATTTTCGCCTTTCTTTTCTCCCTGCGCTCAGTGTGGGGAAGCGGAGCCCGCGGGGCGATTGTGCGGCGTCTGCTGGAATTTGGCAGCGCGGAGGCTTGGAGAGCAGCCCCATGCTGGCTCCTATTCAGCCGGCCGGTTCTCCTCGAGCTTTGGAAGTTTCACTCAGCCGTGCACTCAATGGCTTCACAAAGCTGATTACAAGCTTCAGCGCATTCCTGAAGGAGCCAAAAGCGGCGCAGGTGCAAACGAGCCGGGGGAGCCCCTTATCCCAGTGACAGAACGGGACAAGCTGGGAGAGGCTTGGACCACACAAATCCAAGCGCGCCAGGCAGCAGAAAGCCTGCCTTGGGAACCAGGGGTCATTATCCGCCCTATTCAGCAGGGCCCGGGGAGCCTGGGGGCCCGGGAGGCCGGCCCGCCAGGGCATGCTGGCGGCCGTGGGGGCCCCGCTGGGCCTGCGGCCAGGCGGAGAGACGCGGGACGCCCGCAGTTTTGTGCATTTGCACCGACGGCGCCCTCGAAGTCGGAGCGCGGACAGGCCTGGGGCAGCACCAGAAGGGACACAGGACGCAGCCTGGTGTGTGGACGGCTGCAACCTCTGTGCACCCCCTGTCCAGACCGCCTGCCCTTCCCCTGTCCCAGCCCGGCGCCACAGGTCCCTGCGCCACCCCCACCCCCCCCGCAGGCCACTGTCTCTGGGCCCCAGGGGTCACTGCGCCCTTTCTCCCCCAGCCCGCCTTCCCCATCAGTCCTCCGTAGGCCGGTTCCGCGTAGGGCAACCCCGACACCGTCAGGTGGGAGGGACCGTGTCGGAGCCCCGGTCGCCGGGCCGCCCCGTCGGAGCGAGCTCCTCGTGGCGAGGACGCCTGCGCTGAGAGTCTGACTCCGCGGGCGGGAGGAGGGCCGGCCCTCTGGGGCGCGGAGGATGAGTGACGTCCCCGGCTGGGGCAAGGACACAAAACCAGGGCCGTGGGCGGCAGAGAGGAAAGGGGCGCGCGGCGGGGAGCGCGCGGGAAAGGAGGGCCCGCGAGGGGGGCGGTGAACGCGGGCGGAGCTGGAGGCCCTGGGGAGCCGCGCGGCGTCCGGGAGAGCGCAGCCCTGTATTCCCTCCGTAGGGCGGGGGTCCCCGTCGTGCGCGCCCCCTCGCCCCGCGCGTCCCTCCACCCGTCGGCAGCGCACTGGACCCGGCTGCACCCGGGGGTCCCTGCGGGCAGGGCGCGGGCGGGCCGGGCGCGCGCGCTGACGCTCTTTTGTCTGATAACTAATTTGAGTTAATGCGATCTTTATGTAAAGCTAACAGCGGATAATTGTCTATTTTCTCGCCAACAATCTCCATCACAATCACTTATCTGGAAACCTGCGGCTGGATTAATCGCTATATTCCCGAGATGAGCGTCGCTGCCTTGCGCAGCGAACGCGGGTGGGGACGGGGAAGCGCCTCCTCCGAGCCTGCGGGACCTCGAGTCGGCCATCGGGCTACTGCCTGGGGTCCGGGCTGCCCGGGCTTCGGTGCCCACGGGTGCGGCCGCAGGGCACCTGCCGCAGAACTTGCTCTGCCTGGGTGGGCGGTGCGGGGGTGCGGGGGTCAGAGGAAGGACGGGGGCAGGCGAGAGGGCGGCCCGCAGGGACTCCGCGCATCCGGACGCGGCCTCGGGGTCCGCGCGGCCCGGGCGCGCTCAGCGCCAGAATCGCGCCTTTTGATCTGGCAGAGCCGGTGCTCCCAGCCCTCGCTGTTTTCAGCAGGAAAGGTTTTCCTTCCTGGGTCTGGGTTCCTCCAGCCTCGCCCCCTGCCCCACCCACTCGGTCCGAATTAAGTCCCTCCCGCAGGCCCCCTCCTCCAGGATGCCCATCTCTGCAAAGCACAGGCAGCGTCTGTGGCCCGGAGATGGCAATCCCCCGGAGAGGAGGTGCAGAGACCCGCCCCAGCGCCGCCGCCCCCGCGCTCGCGCTCCCCGGTGGGGTGAACCTCGGCGGCAGAGGCATCTGAGGCCTGGGCGTGGGGTGGGGCGGGGGGGCGCTTGGGTGGCCAGAATTTTGTCTTTGAGCTGAAGTCAAAACGTCAGTTCGGATGAAACTCCGACGGGGAAGGAAGCCCTCTGCGCCTGGGTGCGCTGTGCGCGGTGACTTGTAGAAGGTGGACTTCTGAAGGAGGAGCTGGTGTGGCCTGTCGATTGGAAGCAAACCATTCGATTCCCCAACTCCGATGGGCTGGCCTAGGGACCTCCTCAACTCCTCAAAACGGTGCTTCCGGGGAAAAAGCAAATTCCGTCTCAATTGGTGACAGTTTTGGGCCACACGGCCTGGAACTGGTTCCCTTCAGACAGCGTAACACTTACTTAAACTTTGGGAGTGAAAGAATACAGGGAAACCAAGTGCCATAAAATCATTGGATTTTTGGATAAAGGAGGATCCCAAATTGCCCCCCAAATAAGGCATTGTAAATTCCTGTTGAAATCCTTAAGCCTTCCCTTTCCCCTCCAGCGACTTGATGAGGTCTTTAAAAGCAAACAAGTAAATCCACTCTGGGGTCGGCGGCGGCCCCGCCGGGTTTCCCAGGCTGCTCTTTGTGCGGCGGGCGGCCCGGCCCACTTAGCCTCTCACCTGAGCCTTGTCATCCGGGCATCTCCCAGTGATCGGGGAACAAAGCTGGTCCCCGTGGCAGCCCCGCTGGTCAATCAGGCAGAACAGACTATGCAAATGCGGCGCGGAGCCGCAGCGCCGGGAACACTGGCCCCTTTGTCTGGAGCGTCTCAAAGCGGGAGCAGCTGCACAGACTTGTCGCCCCAGACCCTCCGTTGCCACACTAATGTCATCATCGCAAAACATCAGATTTTGAAAACTATACAATCCGAATTCATTAGCAGCCTCCTCGGCAAAGGTTTCTCTTCTCCGTGTGACAAGTTGCAAACTCCAGACCCCTTTCTGCCGCGCGGAGGGGGGCGCGGGTGGTGGGGGGCGGGAGTTTGGCAAGTGACAAGGGCTGATGACCCATCACTTCCTCCCTCTGCTGAATTGGAGACCTTGAAACCCGTCCTGGGGGCTCTGAGCTCCTTCCTGGGACGCGGGCGACTAGGAGATGCCCACCTTTCCAGACTGTCCCTAAGTGTTGCTTCTAAGTTTAAAATTCCTCGCAGCAGCCCAGACAGCCCGTGGGGAGACTTTAGCAGAGCCCAGTCTCTGCTTCCCTGACAACACCCGTGCGAGGTTCTGAAGCTACTTTCTTCAGACTGAACTCAAAACCATACCTATTAGGGCCATGGTGTGGCCTGAAGCCGCAAGACGGCTACGCGGGGTTTGGAGGCACCCTTAGCGCCACTACAAACAGCTGGCCACTCTGGGCACCCCAGGACCCAAGTCTTGGGGACCCGTGTGTCTGTCCCCCCCTCGACCAACGACGCTCCTCCTTCTCCATCACCTCATGCCCCCCGACCCCCATCCTCCAGGGAGACCTCGTTTCTCCTAGAACCGCGATGGCAGAGGGGCGCTCTGGGCTCACCCGCGGCCCAGGTGGGGCGAGTGTGGGGCCGCAGGGGCCATGCGGGGCTGCGCGCTCGGAGCCCTCAAGGCGCCTCGGAGGCGTCTTTGCCCGCTTAAGGCGCGGCTCAGGGAGCAGTGTTAACCTGCCCCTCTGTTAACAGGGTTCTGTGCCCACTGCCCTCTCCCTCCTCCGTGGGCTGGAAATAGTCCCCAGGAAAAGGCAGACGACACGTGGAAAGCAACCAGGTCAATTCGTAGCCAACAGCTGAGGACTGGGTGCACCCTGGCCCAGCGCTTCCCATCTCCTGACCAGCTGGGAGGCCTGGAAGGGGAGTTACCCAAACGTAGGACAGGAAAGCAAGGTGGGGAAGGCCCCTAGAGGCTGAGCTTGTTTGGTTGGGGGGGCAGGGGAAGCCAAGATCGCTACCCCCAAAACTGTAGGGAGTTCCTCCCAAGTGTGGACACTTCGCGGGGAACTGGACTAGAGCCCTTCTTCCCAGAAAACTGATTGGGCCTGGGCCCTGCGAGTGCACTTGAAAGTCTCTTGATGCCTGGGACCCCCCTCTTCCCCCACCAGCCCTCGGAGCCCCTCCTGCACCCTCCAGGGGCCCCGTGCAGCTGGGTGGGCTGGAGGTTGGGGGTCTCCCCACCTGGAGGTCCTGGCTGCGGGCACAAGGCTCCCAGGATGCTGCCAGTTCCAGGGAGGCCGGGTCTTTGGCCAGCGGCCTCACCAGGGTCTCTCCAGGGTGTAGATAGCGCCTGGTTCATTGGGGGCACCCAAATACAGTGCTGAAACCCTGAAGGGGCCCTCCTGGGTGGAGCCCATGGGCCCAGTCAAGTGTGAGTGACCAGGGAGGGCCTTTTCCTGGCAGAGGTGGCCCAGCCTCCGGGGAGCTGGTGAGCCTGGCTCTGCCCTCGCCTCCCTCCTGGGCTCACACTCATACATGCTGTGCATATCCTTACATACCCACACATTGTGCACACCCTTATACACTCACACACATGCTGTCCGCAACCTGACACGTTCACTCACACATGCTATGCACATCTGTACACACTCACCTATGTGTTGTGCACATCCTTACACACCCACACATTGTGTACACCCTTACACACTTACACACATGTCCACAGTGTGACACATTCACTCACACATGCTGTGCACATCTGTATACACTCACCTACGTGTTGTGCACATCCTTAGACACCCAAACACATTGTGCACATTCTTACACACCCACACTCACTGTGCACATCCTTACACACTCACTGTGCACATCCTTACACACTGCACATCCTTACACACTCACTGTGCACATCCTTACATGCTCGCTCACACACACTGTGCACATTCTACACACACTGCACATCCTTACACACTGTGCACATCCTCACACTGTGCACATCCTTACACACACACTGTGCGCATCCTTACATGCTCGCTCACACACTGTGCACATCCTTACACACCGTGCACATCCTTACACACTGCACACCGTTACACATTGTGCACATCTTTACACACTGCACATCCTTACACACTCACTGTGCACATCCTTACACACATTGTGCACATCCTTACACACTCACTGTGCACATCCTTACACACTGTGCACATCCTTACACACTCACTACACACCCTTACACACTGTACACCCTTACACACAGTCACTGTGCACATCTTTACACACTCACTGCACATCCTTACATGCTCGCTCACACTGTGCACATCCTTACACACTCACTGTGCACACCCTTACACACACTCACTGTCCACATTCTTACACATTCACTGTGCACATTCTTACACTCACTGTGAGCATCCTTACATGCTTGCTCACACACACTGCACATTCTTACACACTCACTGTGCACATCCTTGCACACATGCTCACTGTGCACATCCTTGCACACATAACATGCACATCCTTACGTACTCACTCACTCACACTGTGCACATCCTTACACACACTGTGCACATCCTTACACACACTCACTGTGCACATCCTTACACACTCACTGTGAACATCCTTACATGCTCACTCACACTCACTGTGCACATCTTTACACACTCACCCATACATGCTGTGCACTCACCACCCTCTCAAGCACCAGAACCTCCCTCACACACAGCACGCGCTACCCAGGACCACACATGCATTGTTTCACCTGTGAGTCGCTCACACACACACACACACACACACACGCTGATTCTGGGGTGGGCGGGAAAATCAAGCAGCTCTGCCCTGTGCTCAGGGCAGGAGTGAGCAACTCCTTGTGGACATAGCAAGCGCAGTGCTGAGGGGCGGGCAGCCCTTCCCCTTCCCTTCTGGGCTCTCAGACCCCCGTCCTGAGCCAGCACTCCACGTGCACATTCACTTCCCCCCCAAGATGGTTCCCTGGGCTTCCTCTCAGTCATGTGGCTTCTGAACACTTCACACGTGGCCGGTTCAAGTGGAGCAGTGCTGAGCACACGCTGCGCATGGAGCTTTACAATGTAGCCTGGAAGCCGGCGTGCAGAACACCTCACTATTCATTTCAAAACACTGATTTCATGCTGAAATGTTTATATTTGCATACAGGGGTAAACTCTGTTCTTGAGATTAGTTTCACTTGCTTCTTTTCACCCATTAAAAACGTAGCTATTAATTCAGCTGCCATTGGCGGCTTGCATTGTATTTCTGCAGGGCGTCTCTGACTTTCCTCGGCGTCCTTCAGGACACGGACGAGGACAGGCAGAGCTGGAGGAAGATGCTGGCCCCGCGGCTCAGGGGGAGGCCAGGCAAAGCCGCCCACGCCGCAGCTGCCTCTGCAGCACAGCGCCCCCTCCAGCATCGTTTCTCCCGCGAGGACTGCCGGCGGGGACGACGTGGTATCGCGCTTTGTGTTTTGTTGCCTGACTCATTTTCTTTCCATTTTAATTGTAATCTCATCTAATTATTCTGATCTCAGTCAGCAATCTAAAATGAACTCCCAAGTAACTTTGGGAGGGTTGTGCTAGGAGCACTGGGTGGGGATTAGACGTAAATTGCAGCAGGTTATCCGGTGATGTCTACATAAGCAGAAGCAAACCCTTTCCTGATACTTTCAGCTTCAGATTCAGCATTTTTGGTGCTATTCTGTTTACTTTTTACCCTGCCACGTATCACCACCACCACCCACCACCACTGCAGCCCGAAGCAAAACAAACGACGCAGAAAGCCTGAGCCAGGATTTCACCCGGTGAAGATGCTTCTATTAAGCAGGAATAGAAGGTGTTTCCCCTCCCCCCTCAGGTTGTTTTTTTTTTTATGATTGCCCCATAGGTTTAAAAATCTGTGAAGTCACACCTTGATCAAGGAGAATACAGGAAATCATCTGCGAGCTTTTTTAAATTTTAAATAAGATTTTTCAAAATAGTTAACATTAACAGCTTAGAGACAAGAGTTCTAGAAATAAAGTAATAAAACTTAAAAATTATATTTGCTCTTTTGATGATAGCAGGAGACAAGAGAACCCCCCAAGAACATTGTTTATAGTAAATTCAGTGTAACTGCATCATGAAACGTCTGCATGCCTATATATTTGCTGCTGCTGCTGCTGCTAAGTCGCTTCAGTCGTGCCCGACTCTGTGCGACCCCATAGACGGCAGCCCACCAGGCTCCCCCGTCCCTGGGATTCTCCAGGCAAGAACACTGGAGTGGGTTGCCATTTCCTTCTCCATTGTGTGAAAGCGAAAAGGGAAAGTGAAGTCGCTCACTTGCGACCAACTCCTAACTGACTGTGTCTCATAGATGATTTTGGACAAAATTAAAAATATGTTTCTATCATAAAAGGAACCCTTCTGTTACTCATTATTTGTACATTTATTTACAGGTCATTTTTGGCTAAATTAAATTTAATTAAGGGGAAAAGCAAATAGTTAAGAATACCCAAAATGATCAAGGCTTTGTGGGTAAGCTCATTAAAATGGTTTATTATCTGTATTAATTTCTCGGAAAATGCCATTCTTGTTATTCAAGGCTTGTGCATCATGGAAATGATAGAAATCAAGAAAATGATAGAAATTTAAATTATTTCATTGGACTGCCTGTTTTTTAAAAAAAAAGTTTCCAAGGAAATAACTGAAAATTTAGCATGTACGGTGCTGAAGAGCCATCCACATCCCATTAGAAGCTGAAGTAATCTCACTTGGGGTGTGCAGGATGGTGTATTTATTAATAGGCGAGGTTGCTTATCTTATTTCCAAGATGACTCACGTTTGCTCTCGTTAAATTTACCGAGATAACTGTAAGGAGCAAGCCGCCAGATTTCAGAATTTAGCCACATCCTGTCAGCTCCCCTCTTCTGGTACTTTTTTGGAATCATCTCAGAGTAAGAGAACAGAAAATGGTAAACAGGCAGAGAGGCTCAGGCCGCGGCACCCGGGCTGGCAGCACGGGGAGTCTGTGTGGGCGAAGGTCCCGGGAGCCCGTTCCTCAGTTTGTTTAAGCTTTGTGTCGCGCGGCTTCGTTTTCTTCATGTTAAAAAACTAGAGACAACACTCTCGCCCACACTCCCATTTTTCCTTTTTTCCTCCCTAAAGACTATAATGGTTATACATTTTCAAATATTCACAGACAAGATATTCTGGATAAATGATCTAAGATTAACAAAATTAGGTCAATGTTCATACAGGGCTAGTGCGATATGTCCCTTGTGTTGAAATGATCTGGTGTCAGCTAGTGATTGAAAAAGCACTATGGACCAAAAAAAAAAAAAAAATTATTTATTACAACACGTCTCAAAGCAGATAAGCAAGCTATGGCGCCTGCTTGTAAATGAGGGCCCTTATCTAGATTTTAATATGGCCGTAAGCAAATTGTGAAGGTTTTTGCAAGTTAGGCAGCTTCTAGGGGAAAGCAGGCATTTCGAAAGTTTCTAGACTTCTAAGCCAGGCATGATGCTTTTCACACCTGCCCGTCTGTTGATGGTAGGGTCTGTTCTTTTCCTCAAGATGCAGTCCGTAGAAAGAACGAAATGGTAGCAGATTCAGGGCGCGTTGTCTGGATGGCTTACCTCCCTCCAGGATGGAGAGGGTCCTGGAGGCTGAAGCCCCGAGATCGCGTGGGAGCCCCTTCCTGCCTCTTTGCTGCTTAGCTCCACACATTCTTTCTTTCTTCCTGACAGCTGCTGTCGATGCTGATGAGGCCCGAGGCCAGGACCGAAAGGAGTGCCTTGGTGTCTGCAGAGCGAAGCCGCTTCTGCTGGCGTCAGTCCCTGGCGCTTGTTGTCCAGTCCGACGTGTGACCCCGTGGGCTGTAGCACGCCGGGCTCCCCTGTCCTCCATCACCTTCCAGCGTTCGCTCAAATTCCTGTCCAGTGAGTCGGGATGCTATCTAACCATCTCATCCTCTGCCGCCCACTTCTGCCCTCAGTCTTTCCCAGCATCAGGGTCTTTTCCAGTGAGTCAGTCCTCTGTATCAGGTGGCCAGAGTACTGGAGCTTCAGCTTCAGCTTCAGCATCAGTCCTTTCAATGAATATTCAGGGTTGATTTCATTTAGGATGGACCGCTTTGACCTCCTTACAGTCCAAGGGACTCTCAAGGGTCTTCTCCAACACCACAGTTCCAAAGCATCAATTCTTTGGCACTTAGCGTTCTTTATGGCCCAGCTCTCACGTCCACACATGACTACTGGAAAAACCATACCTTCGCCCATACAGACCTTTGTTGGCAAAGTGACGTCTCTGGTTTTTAATACGCTGTTCTCCTCAGTCAGCCTTTGAGCCACTTTTGGAAAGTGGAAGTTGCATTTATCTGTCCTCATTCCTTTATCAAAGGTCAGTGGCTTGTCCTTTCATCACCATTATAATCTATTAACACAAAATATATTTAATAACCTATTAACACAAAAGATACTCAATATGATAGAAATTTGATATAATTAACAGATTGGCTGTTATTTTAAAAATTTCAAAAATAGATACAGACTAGTCTAACAACTAGATGATGCTATCCCATTTAAAACTGACTATTTAGAACACCATTCTGAGTGTCCACAACTGTGATGCTCTTTATCTTCAGGTTTAAATTGCATTTGTAATGCAAACACGCTGACTCGGGCATACAATAAACCATCATGAGATAAAACCAAGGAGAAAGTCCAGCAGCCTAAACCCCACAATCCCCAACTGCGTCATAATAGGAAACGGAGAGCTTTGCTCAAGGGCAGCGAGGTCCGTCAGATCTAGAAAAACAGCTACCAAAATGGGGATAGAAACGCAAATAAATCAGAATCTGGTCCGGAATACAGACATTCTCCAAACTTAAGATAGCTAATGTCACAGAAAAACAGGGATTCAAGACCACCCAGGTCTGCTCTTGGGTCTGAGGTGGCTGTTAGGACCCCCACCCCAGCAGCGCGCTCGGTCCAGAGGTGTCAGGAGGTTCCCGGGGCACTGTCTTCGGGGAGAAGCCGTGGGGAGGGCCGTGGAAAGCTCCCAGAGGAGGGGGACTTGCTCAGGAGCTGAGTGCAAGGCATCATCCAGGGCAGGAGCGGGAGGAAGAGGGTGTGCAAGTGGCCGTGGGTAGAGCTTCCCTGACTTCGGTTGGAGGGAAGACCTGGCAGGTGAAGAGGGGTGAGGAGGCCAGGCCTGCCGAGGCTTGGAGGCAGGGAACAGAGACCTGAGTCTCTGATTCTCTGCACGAGGCGGACCCAGTGGCTGGCTCTGAGCAGGAGGAGACGCGAGGAGTGTGTGCGTCTGTGTGCGCGGCCGTGGGTGGTTAGGGTTGCAGACAGCTTTGCTTGCTCCCAAGTCCATTAGAATCAAATTGTCCTTGACAAGGATCTGAGACGAAGACAGCTATGAGGGGCAGGGAGTGAGTGGACCAGGCAATCGCGGGTCTGGGAGCAGCGCTGGACGTGGACAGCAGTCAGGATTTAGAGGGGACGCCAGGAGGCAAGGTCCCTTGTGTGACTCACAGCCAGGCTCTCAGGGCACCGGGGGGCATCAGCCTGAGGACAACGGCCCACAGAGGATGCCTGGGAGGATGGGGCAGCAAGGGGGCGGCTGAACAGGCGCGTCGGAGCCTGCGCGCCGAAGGCGAGCGGTCTGCACGTGCGCAAGGTCTCCTGGGCGAAGGTAGCTTCCCAGGAGCTTTTGGAGTAGAAAAACTGATAAAATATAAAATGTTTCTCCCATTACGATGAGCTTTTAATTACAAGTTGAAAATAAAGATGTAAACACATTCTTGATGCTTAAATATTTATAGACGTCGTTTCTTGTCAATTTTTCAAAGAATTAAAGAAACAAAGATGAAACTGCAGAGCTGGAATCTCAGTACTTGCCTTACTGTGGTCTGGAAAAGTGTTTCCACTTTAAATATTGTTTAAGTGGCCCTTGAGATATCTAGGACTTAAAGGTTAGCACACACTTTGAGAATATTATGTCACATCCTTAGTTTGTACAGGCTTCCCTCGTAGCTCAGTTGGTAAAGAATCCGCCTGCCATGTAGGAGACCCTGGTTCGATTCCTGGGCCAGGAAGATCCCCTGGAGAAGGGATGGGCTGCCCACTCCAGTATTCTTGGGCTTCCCTTATGGTTCACCTGGTAAAGAATCCGTCTGCAATGCGGGAGATCTGGGTTCCATTCCTGGGTTGGGAAGATCCCCTGGAGAAGAGAAAAGCTACACACTCCAGTATTCTGGCCTGGAGAATCCCATGGACTCTATAGTCCCTGGGGTCGCGAAAAGTCAGACACGATTGAGCGACGTTCACTTCACTGGGTTTGTGCAGAGATCGTGTGTCCATACAGGGTGATATTCTCTTCCCTTTGGATTTAACTGGTGGGAGGACAGAATGCGAAATGGGCTGGCTGGTCACACGTGCACACCCCCCCACGCACACGCCCGGCCAGGGATGCAGGAGGGCAGGCAGCCGAACCCCACCCCTGGGCCGGATCACCTCCCACTCTCTCCAAAGTGCCCACATGGGGCCGTCTGGGTCCTGGTTGTGGCCACCTTCCTGATGAGCCAACTATGAGCGGAGTGGGGTGGGTAGGGGTGGAGGCAGGCGGGCCTCCGACCCACCGTCCCCCCTGCCTGCCCCACGGCCCTTTGGGGAAAAGCCTGACAAGGAGAAAGAGATGCCTGTCATCCGTGGGTCCTGATTAGTGAGAAAGAACCAAACAGAACAGTGACGAACTTCACACTTTGGGGGGATGAGAAGTCATGTGAACGTCCCCCAAGATAGCAGAGATGATCTGAACATGCAGCCAGCTGCCCACGCCTATGGATTTAAAACTGGCAGATTCCCTGGCATCACCAGCTCAATGGACATGAGCTCGAGCAAACCCTAGGAGAGTGAAGGACAGGGAGGCCTGGCGTGCGGCAGTCCATGGGGTTGCCGAGTTGACACGACTGAGTGACTGAACAACAAATTCTATGGTCGTGGTTAGACGGGCCCTTGAGCGGAAGGGGCCATGAGCAGGCTGGCCACCGGCTGCCCCTGCTCCCAGGACCGAGAGGCAGCCAGTGACACAGAGCCTCGTAGGAGGGAGGGGAAAGGAAGGGAGGCAGCAGGGGGTCGGGGCTCCCCTGAAACCAGGCGCCCCCTGAAAGGGGGTCCTGACTGGCCCCACGGCCTCGGGAGCCGGGCTCTGCGAAGGGCCACTGGCCCAACAGCCTGGCTGGGGGTGAAGCGCGTCCCGACCCCGGGACCCGTAACAGGATCGCAGCAGAGGCGGCCGGCTGAGACGCACTCAGACTGGGGCGCGGCGGCCCTAACCTGCTCTGGCTCATGCTGCCAGGAGGACCCGGAGGGGAGAGGCCGGGCAGTCGGGGCAGGGCTGGGAAGGATGCCCCTGTGAGCAGAGGTGGGGGAGAGCCAGCAACGGGAGCCGGAGTCCGGGGAGGGCCGGGGGGCGTGCCTGGGGCTGCAGGGGGCCGGCGGCCACCGTGACCGCCCGCCTCTGGCTGCGGAGCTCAGGGCACCGCCTGCTGTGGACCTGTGGGTGCCCCTCGGGGAAGAGCCCCCCGTGTGGGTATGTGGGTGCCCCTCGGGGAAGAGCCCCCTGTGTGGGTATGTGGGTGCTCCCTGGGGGTATGGCCCCCCATGTGGGTGCTCCTTGGGGAACAGCCCCCCGTGTGAGCAAGTCCTGCAGGGGGACCATCCCCTCGTCCCTCACTCACGTGAGCCCAGCAGGCAGGCCCCTCCGGGGACCGCCCAGGCGGCCAGCCGCTCCTCAGCCAGAGAAGAGCCAGGGCGGCGGGCGCGGGGGCCGGCAGGTGCAGGACCCGGGCTTGTGACCCGGGGGCTGTTCGCACCCTCAGGCCTGAGGGGACAAAGGAGGCCACGTCCCCAAGCCGGCCGGGGAAGGAGGTGGTGCAGAGCAGCCCGCAGAGTGGATGCCCCTCCAGCCCTACAGCCCCCGGGAGCCGGGGCGGGCGGGGCTGTAGCTGGGGCCTCCCCAGAGCTTCAGCCACAGGCCACATCTGTCCACATGTCCCTGGGCCAAGGTTCCCGGGAGGACAGGCGGAACCAGGCCGAGTCACGGCTGTGTGGGGTGGGAGAGGACACACCCCAGCCACCTCTGATCCGCATGTGGGAAGGACAAGGAGGCTCTGTGCATAAGGACGCCGCAGCCCAGGGGCCCAGCTCACACTTGGTGTGAATTTTCAAGTCCTCCTCTCAGTTACTTTTTTCCACCTTCCCACCAAGCCAGCCAGCCCAGCGGCCCCACCTCCCCTTGGTCGTCTTCCTCCTGCTCCGGCCCAGGGCCTGCCTCTGTGCAGCTGCTCCTCCAGCCGCAGGAGAGGGCCGGGGCGGAGACAATTTCAGATCTGATTGCGCCGATGGGCTCAGCGGCCTGATTGCCAATCAGCCCAGAGGAGATGCGATTCAGAGCCGGCCTGCGTGGCCGGGCCCCACCTTGCAATCATCCTGACCTGCGGCAGAGCGCGGATGCCACTCAGGTCCCGGGCCCCGCGCTGCCCCTGGGGCGACACGGGGCTCAGAGTGCTTCGTGCTCGGCCTCGGGAGCCCTGCTGGGCTGGCGAGCCCCAATCAGGGCTGTCAGGCCATCCAGGGCTGCCCTGGGGTGGCCAGATTGCTCTTGAGGCCAGACAACCTCGGGGTCCTTAATGGGCTCAGGAGCCGAGGGAGCCCCCCCAGACCCCACGAGCTCAGGGCCCTGAGCTGCGAGACCAGAGAGGCTGGGGAGGGGGCCCTGCTCCGGCCTGAGGACAGACTGGCCCCCTTCACCCCTGCCCGCTGCACTCGGGGTGAAGCCCCAAGCCCTGAATCCGCATGTGAAGAGTAACAGCTGAGCAATGAAGCCTTGACGCCTCCTTCATCAAGCACAGCCACGCTGGGAGGCGTGGGGCTGGGGGCTGAGGGGCTGAGTAAATGCTCGGAGACACACTCAGAACCGGCAGTTTGGGCCTGGAGACTCAGGGCTGTCGGGGGTCTTGGGCAGCAAGGTCAGCCCCTCAGCCAGTGGGAAGCGGCTCCTCGCCCCTGTCCCATCCTCCCACCAGGGCGCTGGGTGCCAGAGCCCAGAGCTCGGGACCCTCTGCGGGGCTGTCTCTCCCCTCCAGCCCCCGGAGGGCGTGGGGGTCTCAGCTAGCACTGGTAGCAAGGCGCTGCAGTCGCGGGTCCCTACGCCATCCCCCATCCCCTTTGGGCCTTGTGTCCCCAGCGCTGGGACAGGGAGCCAAAGTGGGCACGGCTGAGGGTCGGAGGAGTGGACAGGCGAGGAGGCGGCCGCAGCCACGCGGGGGAGGGCCGCCCCCCTCAGCGCTTCCTGGGGCAGAGCAGAGGCTCCGAGCCCCGGGCGGGGACCTTGCGGCCCGCCTCCCCGCTGTCCCAGAGGCCCTGCTTCCACGGGGCTCAGCGTGGACCAGGAAGTTAAGGAACTTTCCTCTTTAAGGGCAGAGGCCGTGCTGGGACTGGCTGGCGTGGCTTGTGAAAGCTGCATTATTTTTACCCTCCCTGAAATATACTCTTTAGGAAAAAGACCCTGTTTCAGGCCTGGTTGAAGAGAGTAATGAACATGTCTGTGCAGAGTCTAAAGGCTCCCCGGCCCCGCCTCGGTGGCTGGATCCCTGGAGAAGCGCCCGGGTGTGTGAGCACAGCTGCTCCAGACACTGATGAACACAGGCGGGATGAGGACCCGGCCGGCAGAGCGGGCGGCACAGGCGGGCTCCGCGCTGCAGACGGGCGGCCGGTGCGAGCTTCTAGAAGGGAAAGCGCTCCTGTGACCATCACGCGAAGCCCAAGGCTCCAGCCTCGCGGTTCACACGGATTCGTCTGCACCTCGTCTGTAGGGGAGAGATCTGAGGCTGAGAGCTGTCATCCGCATTTCAAAGTCCTGAGCTGGGGCTTCCTCAGTGGTCCAGTGGTTACGAAGCCGCCTTGCAATGCAGGGGACGCGGGTTTGACCTCCAGCTCGGGAAGATCTCACGTGCCATGGGGCAACCAAGCCCATGTTGCACCTTGACTGAGCCTGCCCACCTGGAGCACCAGAGCCGCAGCTACTGAAGCCTGCGTGGTGCAGCGGGGCAAGCCGCCCCAGTGAGAAGCCGGCACGCCACGGTTCAGAAGCCCCTGCCCAGGGCAGCTGGAGAAAGCCCGGGCCCAGCAACGAAGGCCCAGCACAGCCAATAAACAAATTTCAAAAGAGATTTATTTTTTAAAAAAAGCCAAGTCTGGAGCCCAAACCCCTGAGTGTGGGTTCAAAGAGCTTTCCTGGCCGTGGAGATGTGCTCTTTTTGTTTGATGGGAGCTCACAGACGCAGCTCTGGACGGTCCAACCTCACCATCTTTGGGAGGTGGGTGGGCGAGCAGGGTGTCCACAAAACGAGCGTGTGTGATGTCAGAACAGCCAGGGATGAGGAGACCGCGCTGACCTGTTGCGTTCCTGCGGGGAGAGCGGCATTTGTGTCTCCTCCTTCTCTGTTTGTTTGCAAACTGAGCTATCATTCTGTTCTCGGAGAAGTCGTGTTGAAGACAATTACTTAGGGATGTTCCAGAAATTCCCAAATACAGAGATTAATTATAGTCATTTTCAGATTTCGTGAAAACAGTTGTTTAAGAGAAAACGGCCATAAAGCTGTTTGTGGTTGAGCTGAGTTTATCAAGGTGCGTGGAATCCAGCGTAATTGCTGTTGGGTTGGATTATTTGAATTAAGACGCTCCAAACTCACTCTGCAGCTATTTTGGGAAGCAGCCGGGAGACATCAACAACTGCTTTTTCAGTGCAGATTTCAAGACGCAAGCCCTGTTCTAGGGGCGTGAGTGTGTGTGTGGCGAAATCAGGAGTCTTTTCCCCTTAAACATGTTTGATCACGGAAGGGAACACCGCCTGGGAGGAGGGGGAGAGAGAGAGAAAGCTGTTTGGAGACTGTGGGTCCCGCAAGTGACACTTCCGGACTCGGGTCTGCAAAATCCTGTCATTTCTGGGGATGGGGTGGGGCTTGGGCCCCCGGAGGCCCCGGGGAGCCCAGAGAGGCGCCACCGTGACGCACCCGGCCCTCCCGGCAGAACAGCGTGCACCACGCTGAGACCGAGGGCGCAGGCGGGATCTTAAGACGCTGCAGAGGACGGAGTCCTTTCCTTCAGGAATCGCGTCTCCACCCACCCCAGCCGCGGGGCAGCCCTCTGCCCGCTTCACGGGGCTCTGTGGGCTCACAGGCGTCTGCCCCCTCAGTGTCTCTAGTTTATCTGCAGCGCCGAATACGAGGGCTCATAGTGTAAGAATAATTTACTTCTTTCAATCCAGTTAGGGACTTCAAACCAAGCATCTTTTTCAAGGCTTATATTAGTACTCACTATTTGTGTGCGTGTGTGTGTGTGAGTCACTCAGTTGTGTCCAGCTCTTTGCAACCCCATGGACTGTAGCCCGCCAGGCTCCTCTGTCCTGAATCTTCCAGGCAAGAATACTGGAGTGGGTAGCCACTCTCTTCTCCAGGGGATCTTTGCGACCCCGGGATCGAACCCATGTCTCCTGTGTTGCAGGCAGATTCTTCACCATCTGAGCCACCAGGGAAGCCCGTCCACTATTCATACAGCTGCAAAGGAGGTATCTGGGAACCTGACTCTGAGAACCAAAATGGAGTTCTCACAATAATCCTTAGTCCCTCTTTAGAATAAAGACATCTTTTCTTCATAGGTTTGTAGTGAACGCTGCGTTTTTTTTCTGAGTTACCCGGCATTGAAGCAGAGCACTTCTGTTCTCCAGGGCAGACAAGGCTCCCTGATGACTTCAGGGGCTGCGTCTCCTGTTTCTGAGGATAAGGAAACCCTCGTTTCTTTGACCTTCTTTCACGGATCAAATTTCCTTAATTATCTTGGTTTCCCACGCATTTCACTGCTGGATGCAGCATAAGTCCTTTTCTCCAAGCACGTTTTTCATACCGAGTATCCTGAAGAGTCAGGGTGTCCCTCTTGCAGGTAACGAGCCGACAGCTCACGGTCCTGTCCTTGCTGACCTCTGCGCTGGTTACCGGTGGCTGTGTGAGAAAGCGCCCACGCCGAGCAGCAAACGGGAGTCATCTCAGGTCCTCGGACTCAGCCCCTCGGGAGGCCCCACGCGGTGCTCAGCACAGGGTCTCTCCCGAATCACTGCCGCGACGGCAGTGGGGAAGGCGTGGCTGGGAGGTTCTTCGTGGGAAGAAAGGCTGGAGACCCTGGAGGAGGTGATGTTTAATGTTCAGCAAGCTGTGCCCAGTCCACTCTCAAGGGAGACTTTAGACACAGCTTCAGAGCCACAGGTTTCTACAGAGACATTAGTACAGCCCTGAACACCTTGCAATACCCCCAGAAGGCAGCTCTGGGACTCCAAGCCTTCAGAAGGTCTGAGGCCCACCTACCCGTGTGGCTGGCCTTGGTGGGGAACGGGGATCGAGGGAACGTCACCTCGGGAGAAACAGCTCAAGCTGAGGCTGGCTCTGGAGCCCAAGCTGCTGAGGATGAAGAGTGGTCCTCAAGGGGGGCAAACAGGACGGGGAGAAGCGCCCCTGTGACCTGGGTGGGGCAGGAGGGGCACGGTGGGCACGGGCGGGGGGGGATGAAAGCAAGGCGCCTCGACCTTATCCCGAGAAGGGAGAGAGGCCAGAGCCTCTAGGAGGCTGAGAGTGGGTGGCGTCCACGACAGCCTGCGCCAGGCGCTCAGTCACATCCGACTCTTTGCCGCCCCACGACTGTAACCAGGCTCCTCTGCCCTTGGGGATTCTCCAGACAAGAGTACTGGAGTGGGTACCATTTCCTTCTCCAGGGGATCCTCCCATCGCAGCACCGAATCTGCATCTCATGCCTCCTGCACTGGCAGGAGTGTTCCTCCTCACTAGCACCACCTGGGAAGCCCTAAGTGCAAAAGATCAGAAACTAAGAATATGCAGGCATAGAAGGATATGAAGAAATCCGTCAATGGCTATCTCTGGATAGGGTGTAGGTAATTTCTCCTTCTTTGAACTTTTACTTTATTTTTTTTTAATCAGATTTAATTTTTTAATAGGAAGAAAGAATCAATGTTTCAGTTCAGTTCAGTTCAGTTCATTCTCTCAGTCATGTCCAACTCTTTTCGACCCCATGGACTGCAGCACGCCAGGCCTCCCTGTCCATCACCAACTCCTGGAGTCTACCCAAATCATGTCCACTGAGTTGGTGATGCCATCCAACCATCTCATCCTCTGTCGTCCCCTTCTCCTCCTGCCTTCAGTCTTTCCCAGCATCAGGGTCTTTTCCAATGAGTCAGCTTTTCACATCAGGTGGCCAAAGTATTGGAGTTTCAGCTTCAGCATCAGTCCTTCCAATGAACACCCAGGACTGATCTCCTTTAGGATGGACTGGTTGGATCGCCTTGCAGTCCAAGTGNGAGCCTACTCAAACTCATCTCCATTGAGTCGGTGATGCCATCCTACCATCTCATCCTCTGTCATCCCCTTCTCCTCCCTTCAGTCTTTCCCAGCATCAGGGTCTTTTCCAATGAGTCAGCTCTTTGCATCAGGTGGCCAAAGTATTGGAGTTTCAGCTTCAACATCAGTCCTTCCAATGCATATTCAGGACTGATTTCCTTTAGGATGCACTGGTTGGATTTCCTTGCCGTCCAAGTTACTCTCAACAGTCTTCTCCAACACCACAGTTCAAAAGCATCAATTCTTCAGCATTCAGCTTTCTTTATAGTCTAACTCTCCCATCCATAAATGACTATTGGAAAAACCATAACCTTGACTAGACGGACCTCTGCTTTTTAATATGCTGTCTAGGTTGGTCATAACTTTTCTTCCAAAGAGCAAGCGTCTTTTAATTTCATGGCTGTAATCACCATCTGCAGTGATTTTGAAGCCCCCCAAAATAAAGTCTGCCACTGTTTCCACTGTTTCCTCATCTATTTGCCATGAAGTGATGGGAACTAGATGCCATGATCTTAGTTTTCTGAATGTTGAATTTTAAGTCAACTTTTTCACTCTCCTCTTTCACTTTCATCAAAAGGTTCTTTAGTTCTTCACTTTCTGCCATAAGGATGGTGTCATCTGCATATCTGAGGTTATTGATATTTCTCCCGGCAATCTTGATTCCAGCTTGTGCTTCCTCCAGCCCAGCGTTTCTCATGATGTACTCTGCATATAAGTTAAATAACCAGGGTGACAATATANCCCCTCTCTTCTCCTCTCCACCCCCCTCTTCCCTGTGCCCCCCTCCCTCCAGCTCTCTGTCCCTCCCTCTGTTCCTTTTCCTTCTCTCCAGGTCAGTTGCTTTTCTGCACTGCTTGGCTGCAAACCTGCCTGATACACGCTCTTTTCGCTCAGTTATTCTCTGAAGTTTTCTTTTAAATAAAAGAACGTGCTATACGAATCCTAAAAACACACTTCACAAATGAAAGCCGAAGGCTCTGAATAGTTATGAAGGTGGCCGTGCCCTCCTTTTATCTGGGGGGGGTCAAGCCACAGGGGTGAGTGAGCCCAGCCCTGGAGACAGCGGTCACCTGCAGGGAAGTGTGGCAGGGACAGCTTGGGGGCGTCTGCAGAGGGCGACCTGCAGGTGAGGGGCCTGGGAAAGGAGAGTAACTCTCAGAACCAGGTGAAGACAGCCGTGCGACCCCGACGGCCCGCAAAGACCACAGGCAACCCCCGGAAGCTCCTGCCTGGTGTTAACGGAAATCGTCTGTTTCGGGTAAACCGCTCAGTTATGAAGAGCTGAAGAGCTCGCCCACAGTTCAGGCCGAGAGAAAAGCTGCTTCAGCTGCTGCCGCGTCCCTGGTTCTGCCCTTCGTCAGAGGGAAGGCAGGCGGCTGGGTTCCCGGAACCTGGCGCCGAGGCCCTTCCTCCCGCAGTGGGGGGCTCCGTGCCGGTGGGCTCTCAGCTGCAGACGAGCCCCCAGTGCAGGAACAAGCGGGCAGGATGGCAGCAGCCCGCGCCGCCCTTGCCGCCCTGCACGCGTGTCTCCAGGCCTGTCCCGGCGGCTCGGTGAGCACCGGGGTGAAAGCCAGCGCCTGAGCCTCCCTAACAGGCCGGCTTTATCTGCCGCCTCCGCCGTCCGTGCGGGACGGACAGCAGCCTCGCTGTGTGTGCAGGACGGACAGCAGCCTCACTGTGTGTGCGGGACGGACAGCAGCTCGCCGTCCGTGCGGGACGGACAGCAGCCTCACCGTGTGTGCGGGACGGACAGCAGCCTCACTGTCCGTGCGGGACGGACAGCAGCCTCGCTGGGGCCCTTTGAAATCAGAGTGACGTCTCACTCCCGGCTCTTCCGTGGTGAGCGCAGTGATGCCCGAGGTCTGTACCCAGCCCCTTCCTGAAGCTCGGTGGACAAGCTCTTCACTCCCGGTGCCCAGTGCCCTGGGCTACCCTGGCCCTGGAGGGCCCCGCACATGCCCACCGCCTGCCCTGCCCTCCCCTCCCCTCCCCTCCCTCCCCCCTTCCCTCCCCTTGGGGGGGGATGAAAGCAAGGCGCCTCGACCTTATCCCGAGAAGGGAGAGAGGCCAGAGCCTCTAGGAGGCTGAGAGTGGGTGGCGTCCACGACAGCCTGCGCCAGGCGCTCAGTCACATCCGACTCTTTGCCGCCCCACGACTGTAACCAGGCTCCTCTGCCCTTGGGGATTCTCCAGACAAGAGTACTGGAGTGGGTACCATTTCCTTCTCCAGGGGATCCTCCCATCGCAGCACCGAATCTGCATCTCATGCCTCCTGCACTGGCAGGAGTGTTCCTCCTCACTAGCACCACCTGGGAAGCCCTAAGTGCAAAAGATCAGAAACTAAGAATATGCAGGCATAGAAGGATATGAAGAAATCCGTCAATGGCTATCTCTGGATAGGGTGTAGGTAATTTCTCCTTCTTTGAACTTTTACTTTATTTTTTTTTAATCAGATTTAATTTTTTAATAGGAAGAAAGAATCAATGTTTCAGTTCAGTTCAGTTCAGTTCATTCTCTCAGTCATGTCCAACTCTTTTCGACCCCATGGACTGCAGCACGCCAGGCCTCCCTGTCCATCACCAACTCCTGGAGTCTACCCAAATCATGTCCACTGAGTTGGTGATGCCATCCAACCATCTCATCCTCTGTCGTCCCCTTCTCCTCCTGCCTTCAGTCTTTCCCAGCATCAGGGTCTTTTCCAATGAGTCAGCTTTTCACATCAGGTGGCCAAAGTATTGGAGTTTCAGCTTCAGCATCAGTCCTTCCAATGAACACCCAGGACTGATCTCCTTTAGGATGGACTGGTTGGATCGCCTTGCAGTCCAAGTGACTCTCAAGAGTCTTCTCCAACACCACAGTTCAAAAGCATCAATTCTTCGGCACTCAGCTTTCTTTATAGTCCAACTCTCACATCCATACATGATCACTGGAAAAACAATAGCCTTAACTAGACGGACCTTTGTTGGCAAAGTAATGTCTTTGCTTTTTAATATGCTGTCTAGATTGGTCATAACTTTCCTTCCAAGGAGTAAGCATCTTTCAATTTCATGGCTGCAGTCACCATCTGCAGTGATTTTGGAGCCCCAAAATAAAGTCAGCCACTGTTTCCACGGTTTCCCCATCTATTGGCCATGAACTGATGGGACAAGATGCCATGATCTTCATTTTCTGAATGTTGAGTTTTAAGCCAACTTTAATTCTCCTCTTTCACTTTCATCAAGGGGCTTTTTAGCTCCTCGCTTTTTGCCACAAGGGTGGTGTCATCTGCATATCTGAGGTTATTGATATTTCTCCCGGCAATCTTGATTCCAGCTTGTGCTTCATCCAGCCCAGTGTTTCTCATGATGTACTCTGCATAGAAGTTAAATAAGCAGGGTGACAATATACAGCCTTGACGTACTCCTTTTCCTATTTGGAACCAGTCTGTTGTTCCATGTCCAGTTCTAAGTGTTGCTTCCTGACCTGCATATAGGTTTCTCAAGAGGCAGGTCAGGGGATCTGGTATTCCCATCTCTTTCAGAATTTTCCACAGTTTATTGTGATCCACACAGTCAAAGCCTTTGGCATAGTCAATAAAGCAGAAATAGATGTTTTTCTGGAACTCTCTTTTTTTTTTTTTGATGATCTAGCGGACGTTGGCAATTTGATCTCTGGCTCCTCTGCCTTTTCTAAAACGATGTCCTTTTCATCATAGGGGACTGGAATGCAAAAGCAGGAAATCAAGAAACACCTGGAGTAACCAGCAAATTTGGCCTTGGAGCACAGAGTGAAGCAGGACAAAGGCTGATAGAGCTCTGCCAAGAGAACGCCCTGGCCACGTCAGGCCCCTCCCCGGGCAATTCCCTGGGCGCATTAGCTACCAATGGCCGTCTACGGGGTCGTCTACGGGCCAGAGGCCCTTCCGACCAGGGGCTCCCTTGGTCCCCGTGCACCTCTTGGCGAGAGGGACATGACCAACACCGTGGACCAACTTGACCTCGATGTTCATGGAGCGTTCCACATGGTCGGCCTGGGTGACAGGACGGAGCTCGGGGCTCTCCAAGGCGCTGGGTGGGGCTCCCCATCCCTTTCGCTCTGCCTGCCTTCCCGTTGCTGACCAGTCAAGGCCCTGACTGCGCTGGGGCTGCGTTTCCCTGAGCTGGGACTCAGGCCCTTCCTGAAGCTCGGTGGACAAGCTCTTCACTCCCGGTGCCCAGTGCCCTGGGCTACCCTGGCCCTGGAGGGCCCCGCACATGCCCACCGCCTGCCCTGCCCTCCCCTCCCCTCCCCTCCCCTCCTCCTTCCTAGTTCTCGAGCGCGGGGCTGGGGCAGCCAGCCGTCAGTCCTGCAGCCAGCGAGCCGGGCGCGCAGCCGCTCACTTGCGCTGTGCCCGCCGGAGCCAAACCCGGTCCAGGCGGGAGCAGAGCGCTGAGCGGGCATCGGGAGCCCCGGAGAGAGCGAACGCGCGCCGGCGGCGCTGAGTCGGCACCTGGAGGACATGGAGGTAAAGGATCCCGCGGCGCGCGAGCAGGGTCCGAGCAGGGTCCGAGCAGGGTCCGAGCAAGGCTCAGCGCTGCGGCACTCCGGAGGCTAGCCCCCGGCCTTTCCTAGGGGACCCCTCCCGGCAGGCAGGGGGTCGGCCGGG
>SJYT01070675.1:506526-529658 GCA_006410635.1 Cephalophus harveyi | reverse complement strand
CCCCCCTCTTCCCTGTGCCCCCCTCCCTCCAGCTCTCTGTCCCTCCCTCTGTTCCTTTTCCTTCTCTCCAGGTCAGTTGCTTTTCTGCACTGCTTGATACGTGAGGACCAGACGCCTCTCTGCGTTCCCACGTCACCCAGCGCACAGACCCCCGCTGGTGAGGGACCGATGTTTCTTGTGTTGTGAATGAGGCTCAAACCCCTGCGTGGACAGGGGATGAACGGATGAAGCGTCAGAGACATATTGCTGTTTCTGTTTGTGAAACACAGAGAACCAGGCCCAGGCGTGGAGCCCGAGAGCTGAGGCATTAAGCAGAGTGGTCCTTACAAGCCCGTGCTCACTGCGCCACAAGCATCCTCCCACCCCGCTCCTCCGCCCGCATCCCTCTGCACACACACAGGGGTGGGAGTGAAACAGCGGCTCTCAGAGGCCGGCCTGGGGCCCCACGGCGAGCAAGGCCAGTCCCTTGCCTTTGTTTCAAAACCAAGCCTGGGGTGGCCGTCGTGACCCAGGAGGAGGACATTTTCTGGCCGTTAGCAAGTGACCAGAGGAGTTCAAAACCTGGAGCGAAATCAAAGGCCCTTCAGAGAAAAAAGTGAACGCAAATGGCCAGTTGGTCATTAATCACCGGAGCTGTCGCGCCCGGGGTGGGGCAGCATTATTGCTATTATAAACTGCACAAAGGTAAAGAGGAAGGTAATTACCTGCTTTCTCCTCTGAAAAGTTAAAGGTTGGCCGCTTGCTGCCATGGAAACCCTGGACTGTTTACAGCCTGGGTTCCCTGGCCCTGAGTGGCTCGGCGGCCACGGAGAGCACAGCACCTCTGCCTCAATGACTGAATTAGGGTCGCTTCTGTCAGTAGGCCCTTCCTCTGAAAAGCAAGCCCAGTCGCTTCTGCACATGCCTTCACGGACCGCGGGGCAGGGAGGAGCGGGTGAGGAGCAGGGTCGCCGGGCGCATGGGCCCTGCCCACTGCCCGCAAGAGCCCGCAGGAGCTCCACGTCGCCCCTTGGCTCTAGAAACCCCACCACTGCTCGCGACCTCGCCAGGGAGGCTGCGCTGGAGATTCTGCTGAGATGGAGGAGCACGTGGCAGGCTCTGGGCAAACAGGAGCCCAGCAGAGCCCAACCAGAGAGAGAAGAAAGACCTCACTCCCCCTGTTCTAGCAAAACCTCGACAAGCGCCATCAAACTGCACTGGCGAGATGTCAGGACAACTGTGACGTCCCGGGGCTGCCGAAACCGCGACTCCGCGCCCAGGAGCTCGTGCTCACCAGCCGTGGATGTGGGACAGGAGTCACCATCACCTGCACTGAGCGGACACCCCCGATTCATCCCCCAGAAGCCTGCTCTGTGACTTAAGCAGCAACCATTTCCTCCCTTTCCCTGGCCACCCTAGAACTTTTTGTGTTTTTTTTTGTAGGAATAACAATAATCCTCCTCAAAGAAAAAGGACCCTGGAGCCTTGGGTTTCAGATCTAAAGTGCCTACAACCCCACGTCCATCTTTGGGAACCACAGCAAAAGGGAAACAAGCCAGCTACTCCTGTTTCACACCATGTTCCGTGCACATTAGGCGCTGGACCAATTTTACAGGTGGGTCGGAATCCGGGCCGTCTCCAGCGCTGTGCGCGTCTGCTCCAGAGACTGGTGGCCATGTCTGGGAGGAGAGTGCTGCTTGCAGAGTGAAAATTTAGAAACTTCTGTAGCATTTTCCCAAGTAATGCTACGTCTGTTGAGTCTCATAATTTAAAAGTCAGCTTGAATCTCAAAGGTTACTTTTATGTCACCTTTTTAGCGATGTTATGGGATCAAACTCGGGTCTGCAGCAAAGCCAGCCCACCCACACAGGCTGCGGTGAAGGGAAGGGCAGCGTCCACAGCAGGCGCCCAGCAGAGGTCCGAGCAAGGAGGACGGCAGCTCGGGCTCCAGACCCGAGCGCCCGGTGGTTTTCGGACTAAGGTTTAGAGGCAGAGCCAGTGGGAGGGACTCAGGGAGCCCGACCCGCGTGCACGGCGCTCTGGCTGACGGTGAGGCAATGGGGTGGTAGCTCGGGCGCCTCCATCATCAGCCTCCGGCCCCCGCTGTCTGGGGTGGTGGCCCAGGCGTCTCCACCATCAGCCTCCGGCCCCCGCTGTCTGGGGTGGTGGCCCAGGTGTCTCCACCATCAGCCTCCGGCCCCCGCTGTCGGGGGTGGTGGCCCAGGCGTCTCCACCATCAGCCTCCAGTGCGTGCATCCTTGCTTAGCCGCTTAGTCGTATCTGACTCTTCACGACCCCATGAACTGTAGCCAGCCAGGCCGTGGACTGTCGCCCTCCAAGGTCCTCTGTCCTTGGAATGCTCTAGGCAGGAATACCGGAGTGGGTCGCCTGTCCTCCTCCAGGGGATCTTCCCGACCCAGGGATGTGACTCCGGCATCTTCGGCATCGGTAGGCTGGCTCTTTTCCGTGGAGCCGCCTGGGATTCTTTATCGTGGGGTCTAGCGCTGGTGGTCAGCATGAGGCCAACTTCTTCCTCTTGGTGTGTGTGTGCAGAGGGGATCTTGGTATCTGCACAGCAGCTCAACGACGTGGCTCAGGACATTATCTACAGCCCCTGAGGGGGAACTACAGGTCTTCAACTCTGTTTTATTACTAAATTTTTCTTATTTTTGTTTCACTTGACTGGTTTCCTCCAGTTTTGTATTTTCTCTCTTCTCTGACTAAATTTGCTCTTTGGAGCCTGGAAAAGGCGTAGGAGATTGAAGTTTTTCTACAAACAAGAAGCAGGGGACGGTGGAGGGGATATGTCTTAGGAAAGCCCCACTGGGTCGGTTACAGTAATTTGTTTTTATTATGTTTTATAGAAATGTCATGTACTTCCAGTACTCATGTACGGATGTGAATTAGACCATAAAGAAGCCTGCAAGCCAACAAATTGATGCTTTTGAACTGTGGTACTGGAGAAGACTCTTGAGAGTCCCTTGGACTGCAAGGAAATCCAACTAGTCCATCCTAAAGGAGATCAGTCCTGGGTGTTCATTGGAAGGACTGATGCTGAAGCTGAAACTCCAATACTTTGGCCACCTTATGGGAAGAACTGACTCATTGGAAAAGACCCTGATGCTGGGAAAGATTGAGGGCAGGAGGAGAAGGGGACGACAGAGGATGAGATGGTTGGATGGCATCACCAACTCAATGCACATGAGCTTGAGCAAGCTCATGGCAAAGAACAGGGAAGCCTGGTGTGTTGCAGTCCATGGGGTCACAAAGAGTCGGACACGAGAAAGAAGTGTCCTTCCATAACAGACGGGAAATAGAACGCTGGTCCCTCACTGCAGGCCAGGTGATCTCGGTCACACAGGCTGGACACTTGGGTTCTTCCTTAAAACTGCACAATACCCATGCTGAGCCGAGACCTACGTTATGAGATGGATTAACTTTAGGGCTTTCTTAAAAAGGTTTTTTGAACCGTCTCTAGGCGTTAGCTTTCTGTCCTTTGTTGGTAAACTTTGAGGGTCATGGGAGCCAGCCCAGGTCTTTTCAGAGTGGGCCCTGGGCAGCCTGCACAAGCTCCGTCCTGACGCTGCCAGCTGGGGAGCCGTCCTGGAGACTCCGGTCAGCGGAGGAAACGGTCTGCCGTTGATCCAGGCCCAGGAGAGACCCAGCTGTGCCAGGAGCTGTCAGGAGACGGGCCCTCCCCCCAGCCCTGCTGGAGTCTGGGTTTTAGTAGCTCTCCGCTTCCAAACAGGTTCCTCCCCAAGTTTGGGCCCACATTAGTTGTCAGTACCTTAGGATACATTTTCATGAGAATAATGTGAAACAGTGGAACCAGGGTCCCAGGTAAGCCTATAAAGCCGATTTAACCCGTAACAGCAAGTGTTAAAGAAATGTTCTGGGAAAGCCTCTCGGGCATCTCCTAAGCCTGCCGGTGTCTCCCCATCCCTCTGCTTCACCCCGGACTGCTCTCCGCTTCCCATCTGCTCACCCAGGTCGCCCCTCGAGCTGCAGCCGGAGCTGCCGCTGCTCCTTCCTCAGGGTTGGAAACTGCCACTCGTCCTTCCGTGCTGAGCATGTGTGTGAAAGTGTGAAAGCGTTGGTTGCTCAGTTGTGTCTGACTCTTTGCGACCTGTGGGCTTAGCCCACCAGGCTCCTCTGTCCAGGGGATTCTCCAGGCAAGAATGCTGGAGTGGACCGCCGTGCCCTCCTCCGGGGGTCTTCCTGACCCCAGGATTGAGCCCTCGTCTCCGGCACCGCAGGCAGGTTCTTTACCACTGAGCCCCAAGAAGCCTGATGCCGAGCATATATCTCCCTAAAAAAAAAATCTAAAAAGAGAGGGATGGAGAAGTTAGGTGTACCAAGGCAGCTGGGACTGCGTGGATTCTCTTCTTGTCTTTAGATTTTGCTCTAGATTTATTTTAAATATGATGCTTCTGAGCTAACTATGCCTGGCCTTCCTGCCTCACAACCTTGCTGGGTTCCTCTGGCCAAATGTCCGCCCGGCTGCCCCCTGCCCTGGGAACGGGAGGGAGCTTCCCGGGAGGGTGGCCCTCGCCCTCTGTCCCCTCACCGGATTATCAGACTCCCCTTCCCTTTGTCTGGCCACCAGGTCTTGGCTTAAGGGAATTTTTCTCAAATAGATGTTCTTGACCCCAGGCCCACCTCCAGATAAGAGCCTTCTCTGCCCGAGACTTGCCTTGCCGTGGACATCCTGCCGCCGGGACACCTGCTTTTCTCCTCTCTGTCCTCCCTGCCAGGGCCTCCACCCTCCCTTGTCCCTTCCTTCCGCCCCCTCTCCCTCCCCTCCATCTCAGAGACTCCAGAGATGGGATCGCAATGAGAGGAACTGAGACAAGCCGAATCTTTGCAGAGCAGAGCAGTGAATACGGTCAGGGCATCAGACCAGGTCCCAGCAAAGGTGGGAGGCGTAGCTGGACTTCAGCACAAGAAACAGGTAACTCAGCATCATCACAACAGTCTTCAGGGCTTCGAGCCCCTCGTGTAGGCTGAGCAGGACCCCAGGTAAGAGTTAAGCTGCAGCTTCAGCTGGTGTGGGGTGAAGGCTCTGCCCCAGCTGTCTGCCAGGGTGCTCTGGGAGGCACACGGGCAGTGGCCAGAGGCGTCCTTCGGGGGTGCCGGAGCAGTGGGGGGTGCCTGGGTGGGCAGTTGCCCTCTGAGGTCTGGAACTGCACCTGGAACCTCCCGTCCCACTGAGATGAGGGCAGCCCTGGCCCAGCTCCGGGCTCACCTTGCGACCAAGGCCGACTCGGGGGTGGGTCTGGAAGCCAAGCTGGAGCTTCTTCCCCAGAGGGGGCGGAGCCAGGCACGGACAGCCTGCAGCCCGCCCCCCGCGGGCCCTTCCACTGGGGACCACCGGGCACAGCC
Organism: Cephalophus harveyi; assembly: GCA_006410635.1. Taxonomy (NCBI): domain Eukaryota; kingdom Metazoa; phylum Chordata; class Mammalia; order Artiodactyla; family Bovidae; genus Cephalophus; species Cephalophus harveyi. The sequence continues at coordinate 524,297 of SJYT01070675.1, read as the reverse complement.
CCTGGAGGCAGCTGTGGGCCTGCCGGGCCTTCTGCTTCATGCTCCAAAATTTCTTTCGTTTTCAGCTTTGAGTTTGAAATCACAAGAGGTTAATGGGCGTTGACGGTAGAGCAGTTAACAGAGGTGCCTTTACTAATAAGTGAAAACAGGCTTTTCATTTGGTTGTGAATTTCCATCTTCAGAGAGCACTCCTCCTCCAGTTCAAAGAGCCAGGTCATCATAATTCACTAAGTAAGGCTGACATGTAAATGCTCCACGTGTTCAGGACCTTTATGAAGACACAGAAAGATATTCAGATATGCTCACAAACAGGTATTCAAGTAAGAGGGTTTACCCCAGACACAGAAAACAAACTAACAGTTACCAAAGGCGGGAGGGGAGGAGGGCTAAATTAGGAGTCTGGGATTAGTGAACACACACAGCTTTATATGAAGCAGATGAACAATCAGGACCTACTGCAAAGCCCAGGGAACTCTACTCAGTATTTTGATATAATCTATAAGGCAAAAAGATCTGAATAAACAGATTTATAGGCACGTGTAACTGAACTACTTGGCTATACGCCTGAAACTAATGCCACACTGTGAATTAATTATTTTTCAGTTTATTTGAGTTGTTTATTCAGTCATCTGTATAATTTTTAAAGGTCTTTCTCACTTCTTTGTAAGTCTGATGAGAAGAGAAAGTTCGCTTCCACAACACAGACAGTCCTGAGAATGTTCAGGGCTGTTTATCGCCTGGGTACGAGATAGTTGGGTTGAGCAGGTTAGGAGGAAAACACGCTGCTTAAACAAAGACACGCGAGTTTGCCGAATCCTTTCCTTTATTGGAACTGGGAGCAAAGTCCCAACAATAACTGCAGAGTTAATTTTGCTTCAAATCTCTTTTTTTCTGCAGAGCTCATCACACAAGAGAAGTCTCGAGAGCCCTGGTTGTTTTGTTTTGTCTTTTTTGTTGCAGCAATATTTGCCAAAAGTTCAGGCAGCCATTGTCTGGCGCTGAGCTGAACAGTCAGGAATCCGGGGGTCACGGAGGTCTTGCTTCTTGAGGACCATCGCCCTGAGACGGAAACCGAGGCCCGGAGGAGCCGGTCCGTTCCCCAGCGTGCAGGCAGAAGTCAGGACAGGTTCTCAGACGGAAAAGCGAGAGCTGCTTTGGAAGGTGGGTGCGTGGGCTGTCACCAAAGAGCAGAAGTGGAAATAAGCGAGTCCGCATGCTCTCCCAAGTGACATTCGGTCCCAGTGCAGAGGCAAGGCCATTTCAAGGAAAGACGCTCAATGTCCAGACGTCTGAGGGCGGCCCCAGTGTTCCCCCAAGTCCCAAGCTTCCGGGGCCACTGTCTGGGACCCGTGGGCTTGGGGCCCACGCGCCACATGTAGACACAGGCATGCAGACAGTCCTGTTTGCCAAACTCGTTGTAATTTCTGTAATTATACACGTTATGTATCTTAACCAAATACACAAAGGAGACTTTCGTAATGCCACTTAGGGTCTAGATTTAACTTAAACCACTACTTAGACTATCTCTCTTAATAGGATACTAAAAGGGAATTTTATGACAACATTATCAGTAGCATTTTGCTGATAATTAGAATAACAATAATAATACCAAGATATTTTTTCAGTAATAATGGTGTTATTAATGAGATTTTTATGAAAGACAGACTTCTTCGGTATAATTATGAAAATTGATCTTTTGCATTTTACTTATTCACTGAAATCAGATAAGTGGCTTAACTACATGTATTATTTCTAATAAATATTCAAAAGAATGCATTTAAACAAGGCTGCTCATTCTATTCTTGCTCATATTCCTTGCATTTAAATAAAAGTGTAATTGCTCTGCTTTTTAAACTGCTAGTTTGGATTAGCTGTCTAACCTGTACAGGGCCGCTGTTTGCTGTTTGCATTTTTAATAGCTTTATTACCATTTGGTGAAGCCTTAATTTCTGACTCCTTGAAGAGTCCTGCCTTTAAGTCAGCACTACAATTTAACCAGCAACGATCTGTCAAGATAAGATAAAGACCCACACCGGATGAAACACGGTATTTCTGTGGGGCTTGCTGTCATTGTTAAAGGCAAGATATCAGTTTGTCAAATGTAACCTCCGAAAGTTTTCTAAACTTTACAGCATAATTTTCAGTTCACTTCATGTGTTTAATCAGCGGCTCCAGAATGCATTATCTCGTTCAGCCCATTCGAATAGCTCTCCTTGAAGACAGACGCTTACGGACATTAGCAGGGACGTATGCTGACACGTGTGTGTGTGCGTCTGTGTGCGTATGTGTGTGTGTACACGTGGAAATGCTGCAAGCAGAAGCGGAAGGTCTTTAGTTCTTCAGCAAACAGTAGTGATTTTATTTTCTAAGAATCTGAGCTATACATGCGTATATATGTTTTATTTTAAAAGTTACGCCACACATGTAAATGGAGACAGAGTGGTGTAATGAGCCTTCAGGGGCCACCACCCAACTTCAATAACTCAATAGTTCATAAGGGTTCAGGCCCCCTTCCTGTCCCCAGCAAATCCCCAAAGGCATGTTTTTATGTGTAAATATTCCTCCTGTGGATCTTTAAAATTAAAGGAATCATTTTCTAAAAGTTATGATTACATAGTCACACCTAAAAATGTAACAATAATTCCTTCAGTTCAGTTCAGTTCAGTTCCGTTCAGTCGCTCAGTCGTGTCCTACTCTTTGCGACCCCATGAATCGCAGCACGCCAGGCTTCCCTGTCCATCATCAACTCCCGGAGCTCACTCAGACTCACGTCCATTGAGTCGGTGATGCCATCCAGCCATCTCATCCTCTGTCGTCCCCTTCTCCTCCTGCCCCCAATCCCTCCCAGCATCAGAGTCTTTTCCAATGAGTCAGCTCTTCACATCAGCTGGCCAAAGTATTGGAGCTTCAGCTTTAGCATCAGTCCTTCCAATGAACACCCAGGACTGATCTCCTTCAGAATGGACTGGTTGGATCTCCTTGTAATAATTCCTTAGTGTCGTGAAATACCTAGCCGTTGTTGAAATTTTCTGCCTGTCTCATTTGACGTCGTGTATCTGACTTACGGGGCTTCCAATGTGGCCCTAGTGGTAAAGAGCCCGCCTGCCGATGCAGAAGACGGAAGAGATGTGGGTTCAATCCCTGGGTCGGGAAGATCCCCTGGAGGAGAATATGGCAGCTCCCTCCAGTGTTCTTGCCTGGAGAATCTCACGGACAGAGGAGCCTGGCAGGCTACTGTCCACGGGGGTCACAAAGGGTCGGGCACGACTGAGTGACTTAGCATGCACTTATCTGACTTACAGAGATCATAAATAAATATATTTTTTCAGTTTAAGAAATAAAGTTTGCTCAAAGCAGGATCAGAAGAGGCTCCCCCCGTTGTGCTGGCTGGCATGCGTCCTCCGTCTCCGTCAGTGGGTCTGGCTGCGTTTCTTCCTCTCCCTATTTATTCACTGAGGAAGCAGTCACTGGTCGACAGGCTTCCCCGTTTGAGGGTTTTCCCAGGCGCATTCCGGAGCTCTAGCCCAGCACACCCCGTGGAGCTTCCTGTGAAGGGTGCCTAGACCCGGGGGCAGCGGAGCCCGGTCCCCCGGGGGAGGCACGGTGACCCCCCAGGCGCCTCTTCTCCCGCGAGGCCAGGAGACGGAAAGGCCTGGCCGCTCCCATCCTCGCAACGTGGCGGCGGCCGCTGCTGCGCGTCTGGACACAGGCGCACATCCCGGGTTGGCGCGCGGTCCTTTCCCGTCCTGACTCTTCTCCGCCGGTCCGCAAGCCGGAGCGCCGCTGTAGGAAGAGAAACTCCTCTTACTGTAGCAGGCTGCCCAGGGTGCGGTTTGTATTGGAAACTTGGGATAAATATCTGACGCCCTCCCTTCATTTACTAGTTTTGGGAACAGTGACTGTTCCGTCGGCATCCTCCAGGCACCAGGTGACTTTGTTGAGCTTTATGAAGGGCTCGGCCGTGGATTAAACACGTGTTGTGCTTTGATCCCCTGCGGTTACGATATTCTGAGGATCAATTTGTCTCTTCTTTGATCAACAGAAGCCTCCTTAATTTGGCTTCTTCATTAACGGGCGACAAAATGTCCCGGGGTCATCTGGTAAATGTCCAGATCAGGGCGGCTGTTTCTCCGTGAGACGCTGCATCTCAAGACCACGGCGCTGGCCCCTGAATACTCCCGCACATATGTGTGGCACGCTACGTCTGGGCTCCTCCAAGATGCATCACGTCAGTCTTCAGTGAAAAAGTCACGAGGCGATACCCGAAAGCTGCCGCTCAAGCCGTCACACTCAGGCTCGGCTCGGCGCTGAAAGGCTGGTTTCTCCGGGCGCGAGACAGACGCCGCGATCCCTGTCGGTGGGCGGCGCGCTGTCGTCCTGCTCGTCCTGCTAGTCGCCCAGTCGTGTCCAGCTCTCTGCAGCCCCCTGGACGGCAGCCCGCCTGCCTTCCCTGTCCTTCACCATCTCCTGGAGTTATTAAGTCATGGAAAAACTCAAGCCTGCGCTCTCCCAGGCATGTCAGTCATCAGGGTGTGGTCACAGGGTCATTACAATCGAAGCGCCAGGATAAGAGCTGAGCGGTGCCGGGTTCAGGCCTCGCAGAGCCTTGTCAAGGCCAGTTCGCGGGTCTTCAGGAGCCTGCTTTCCCTTTTGTGCTGAGAATCTGTCCCACGCCAGCCCTGTTTGGCCAGCAGTGGACGTTTCCTCCGAGGTGAGGTCCGCACAGTGGGGAGCGAGGGCCCGGGGGCAGGGCAGCCCCTCTGACCGGGAGCCCGGGCAGCTGCAGCCCCCAGCGGACGGCGGTGAATGTGAGTCAGACCAGGGAAGTCTGAGGCAGCGGAGTGGGGGTCCCGGTCTGTCCCTCCGAGCCTGCCGGAAACATGACCATGCCGGGCGGGGCACCCTCCCCTCCCCCTGCGTGCCTGCAGCCCCGACCTGTGCCCCCAGCAACGTCCTGATGCCCCTCACCCACCCCCGGGGGGCATGCTCAGCTCTGCCCTCCAGGGCAGTCACCTGCCGCCTCGGGGCTCCGTCCACACACCCCCGGCCCAGAACAGTTTTCACATCTATGCCTGCCCCGCAGTCCCCACCGTCTTCTCCCAAATGATGCCCGCAGGAACCGACGGGACGGCTCCCCCTGCAGTCCCCCTTCTCCTCCCACGTTCTGCTTTTATAAAGGTCATTTGTTATTTGTTGCATTTTTAAACCATTTGTTGAAGTGTAGTCAATTCACAGTGCTTTTGTAACAGACACTTGAGGGCACCAAAGCCGGCTGTTGGCGGGTAGGTGCTCCCAGCTCGGGGTCAGCATCTCACCCACCGCAGGGGGCATCCCTGAGCAGGTCAGCAAAGCGCCCAGGCTGGAGGCATGGAGGCCCGGTCGGTGCTTGCGGGTATGGAGCGGGGCCTGGGGTGGGGCCGCCAGGAGAGGACAGGCGAGAAGGGGTGACCAAGGGCCTGCACTCCAGCTCAGCGCTGACACTCGTGGGACCCCGGGTGGCACAGCCCCATCAGATGGGACTGAGGACCCGGCCTGCTGGCCTCTGATGCGCCTGGGCCCCAGCCCGTCACTGCGACGTCCCCACTGACCGTGGGAGGCTGCGAAGACCACAGCGTTACTTAGGGTTTGTTCTGCGCTCCTTCCGGGCGGGACAGCGAGGAGCCACTCACTTCTGAGTCCGGCGTGGAAGGCCGCCAGGAGGCCCCCACCGCCCGCTGTGCAGGCCAGGGCCAGGTGGTTTGAGGGGAGGCCGGTCTGCCGGCTCCGGGGACAGCGGTGTGGAGACTGCGCCTTACGTCCGCGCCGCAGGCGGGGCAGGAGCCAGGCCAGGCCCTTCAGGCCCCACAGAAGCAGAGGCTCTCAGGCGACCACGCCCCGCAGGCCCACACACCAGGACCCGCAGGCCAGCTCGTGGCGTGGGGGGCAGACCTCCAGCTGCGGAGGGGGAGGGCGGTGCCTTGTACAAAGAGCACGTCGGCCGGCGATTGTCACGCGCGCTGAGAAACGCCACCACCGCGGCGGGAGCAGCTCAGCACCTCATCAGGGCACCCACTGAACAGGCCGCCCGGCCACGTCCAGGAAGGCCGTTTCCTGGGAAACAGTGAGGCCGTTTCCTGCCCCTTTTTCCCTACTTCCCCTCTCTGCAGGTGGGGTAAGGTAGGCCCAGGGGGACCCCAAAGAGGGTGGTGGGCGTGGGGGGGATGGATGTGAACCCCGAGTGTGCAGGTATGGCTGGATCCAGGCACACAGCACCAAGACGCCTTCACAGGACTCCCAGCAAGCCCGACACCGGCGTGAGCCGCAGGGAAGGGTTACAGAACAGCTTCTTACTATCTGTAAGTCACACGGCGAGAAGATAAACATTAGTAAGGCCTTCAGTGCACTCCATGGCAGTGTATGGATCGGAAGCCAGAACCCGAGCCAGCCTGTGGATTGGCCAGGATTCTCTGAGCTCCCCCCACCAGCATAACCATCACAGGTTCAGGGGAACAAGACCTGGATTGTTGTAAAACTCGACACAATGAACTTGACAGGCAGCCAGATTTCTGTTTTCAGCCAGGTTCAGGTTACGGTAATCTCATTACTATGCTTGAAAGGGGACTAGTAACGGCATCTCAGGTGGCACGCGGGCTCTCCCCGACTTCCCTCGATTACCTGGCCCAGCGAGGCTCAGTTTTCAGCCACTTCTCCCGCAGAAGCAATCATCCGATCGCCCGCAAGCCTCTCCCTGCCGTCAGCGGTTCTGACAGGTCAAGCATCAAATTAACCCTTTAGCCCTGATCCCCCTGCGAAAACACCACCCTTATTAAAAAGCAATTTACTTTTCAACTGCTGCCAGAGGAGCAACGGGCCTGTGTGCGGGCAGCCCCGGTTAGGCGCGTCCGTGTTCTTTCCACCAACACAGAGGCGCGCCAGCGCTGGCGTCCAGCAGAGTCTTTCTGTCCTGGTGCGCTCATCGTCCGGAGGAGGACGGCGCCAAACCCTTGTGGGTATTTCACACACTGTTCAAACACGGTGAAGCCTGACAAAGGCTGGTGGGCCATTAATTGCACTTTATGGGAAAACACTTCTCCTGGAAAGCGACTCAGCAGGCGAGACTGCCTGAGATCCGTGGTTCTGCGGCGTTTGTGGTTTTGGCTGCAGCCTCGCCACACTCCGTCTGAGCTTCGTGTCCACACCGCTGCGCTTAAAACAGGAAGCCAACAGGGGCCGACTGAAGAGCCAGGGAACTCGGCTCGACGTCACGGATGCTGGGGGTGCTTGGGTGCATCCCAGCCTGGAGGGGAGGGGGTTTGGGGGAGAATGGACACATGTGTACGGATGGCTGAGTCCCTTCACTGTCCACCTGAAGCTACCGGAGCATTGTCTGTTAATCGGCTATGCCCCAATACAAAATAAAGAGTTTCTTTTTTTTTTTTTTAATAAAAGAGGTCTGACCTGAAAACTAAATCGACAGACAAGGGCTTGAGGAGATGGACCACAACGTTCTTCACAGTCTAGGGTGCACGGCCCCCTGGAAACGCACCTGTGAAGGAGGGCTGTCTAACTTGGCAGCCACCCACAAACACTCAGCAGCCGGAGCTTTAGCTTCTCTTTCTCGTGCAGGAGTGCTGGTGTGGGCGCATCTGCTCTCCCTAGTATTGTCAGCTTTCTGGGAAAGTGGGGGCTCCTCACCCCCACTATCAGCGGCTTTGCTGCTGCAGCTGAAGCCAGGGCGGTGTCCACCAGAGCCCCAGGAGGTGCCCAGCGGGAGCCCAGGCTGGCACCTGCTCGCCACGGAGCGCAGAGGGCTCCACCCGGCTCAGGGCTGCATGGGTGATCCTGCACTTGACTCAAGGTCACCTTCCGCTTATCCCAAAGCTGGTGGAAGAGGCTGGCCAGCAGACGCGGTTCTGTGTTGCCCCATATCTTCCAGACGTTTGGGGTCTCAGCAGTCAAGGTGGGGAGGAGATGTCCTCTAAGTCTGGGGAGCCCAGAACAGGAGGCTCACGACCTTCCTGACCCCAGTCGGGTGCCCCTGGACTGTCTGCCCAGGAGCTCAGAACCCGCTATTCGGGAGGTCCTGCCCCCCAGACAGGGGCAAGGCTGAGCTTTCAGACCTTCGCCTCACCTGAAGGCAGGGCAGCGTCCCCGCTTCCCACACCTGGACCAAAGGCTGGCGCTCTCCGGGAGCCAGGGGTGCCGGCAAGGAGCTCGGATGCAGCCACTTCGGGGCAGTGGTGCTTCTGCACGTGAACCACGTATCTTCATCATCTCTGCATCTGCCCCAGGAAACCACAGCAAGCCTCCTCTGCCAGCTACGAGTCGCCTTGAGCAGGTTGAAAGAGAACAATCCTGTTTGTGAACAGTCTAACACCGGAGCCGCAGACTGAGCTGTCCCCCACCCCCCAGACTCAAAGGGGTGCCCTAACGAAGCCCCAGCTCCCAGCAGGCCGGGGTTTGGAATGGGCCTCCAGGCGGTAATCAGGTTTGGATGAGGGGCAGGCCTTCACGATGGGATCAAGAAGGGGCCCAAGATCTGTCTCCCTCTCTCTCCCACATGAGGACAGATTCATCTGTGAACAAGGAAGCGGGCCCTCGCAGGGACCCAAAGCTTGGACTTGTCAGCCTCCAGAGCATGAACCCTGCTGCTTAAGCCCCCAGGCTACGGGACCTTGTCAGGTCAGCCCAGGACCACTGACACCCCTGGCGACAGGCAGCTGGACAAGAGGAGCCACCCTGACCTTCCTCTTTAGAAGACACGGCACGTTTACACGGACACGGAAAGAGAAAAAAGCGTGTCTGTTTTCAGACAATTTAACTGTCTTATGTACAGATCAGCTTCAACGTGAGGAGACAGAGGGTATCAGCCTGAGCTGTTGTTGCAGCATATTTTCGGCAGCGGAATATTAATATGAAGTATGGAAGTGGGTGAGCTTATGCCAGGATGAGGTTATTAATAAGAACAATGCTCCACAGCTGCCTGGCGCTTTTATCCGAGAAGAGGTTTACAAAACCAAGCCCGCAGGAAACAAATATTCACGACTCCCACCTGCACGCTGAAGGGAGGGTGAACTCAGCCCCAGAGACAGGAGGAAAGCAGCAGCAGCTCGGCAAGGTCACGCGTCAAGGTCGCGGGAGGGCCGGGAATGGCTGTGGAGTGCCGGCCTCGAGGCCTGCGGTGCTGTCCCGGCGAGACGCTCGAGGGCACTTGGCCGCCAGGAGTCAAGGCCTGCGGGGCAGCCCTGCGCACCTGCTTCTACAGTTCCTCCGAATGCTTCCCAACTCCAGAATGCTTTCCTTCTGGGCAGCAGTCACCTCTGTGCCTCCCCCATTGGGGCACGGCGGGGGCAGGACTGAAGGGGAACCGCATGCCGAGCGCCGCGGCCTCAGTTCACCGCGACAGCAGCCCCCGCGCGGGCGCTGTGCGGACCCCATTTCCAGAGAGGCCAGCAGGCGCCAAGCCAGGGGAATGATCTCCCCAGGATTCCACACTCAGGAGTGTCTGCTCAGTCAGGGGGACTCGAAAACAAAAGTCGTTAAAACAAGGGAGAGAAATTCCAGCACCAGACTTGAGTGGATGGGCCCCGTGATGGGATTCAGTTCAGCCGCGTCGCTCAGTCGTGTCCCACTCTGAGAACCCGTGGACTGCAGCACGCCAGGCCTCCCTGTCCTTTACCATCTCCTGGGGCTTGATCAAACTTACGTCCGTGGAGTCGGTGACGCCATCCAACCATCTCACCCTCGGTCGTCCTCTTCTCCTCCTCCCTTCAGTCTTTCCCAGTATCAGGGTCTTTTCCAGTGAGTCAGTTCTTCACATCAGGCGGCCACAGCATTGAAGTGATAGCATTAGAGCCTTTATAACGAGAGGAAGAGACGAGCGCTCTGCCCGCAGCCACAGGCTCCTGCCCCAGAAAGGCCATGAGGACCCAGCGAGAGGGCGGTGTCTGCCTGGAGGACGGGGCTCGCTGAGACCCGGACGCGCCGCTTCACGGGACTCGGCGGTACCCGGGGCTGAGGGACTAGGCTGGGCTCCTCTCTAACCACACGCACTCACTAAGGGTCACTGTCACGAGGGGGGTCTTGGACCTCCTGCAGAACCCAGAGCTTTGTTTCTGCTTGAGAAAGGGGTAAGGGGGAGCGAGCTTCCAGGCGCTTGACAGCCCACAGAATTCAACACCTTATACATTTTCATCCCGGGCTTTATGCTGTTCATGTTTGAACCAACAGAATGCAAAAGCATTGTCTGTCTGCAAGTCAGAAAGCTGGAGGAGAGGCTGGATGCCTGAGAGACGCTGTCAGTTCACTTCTCTGACCTGGGTTATGGCCACAAACTGGCTCCAGGTCTCGTGGCTGGAGCCCAGGGCGTCTACCATCTCAGAAAGTAAAGTCACTGTCTGAGGGGCCTCTGCTCTGAATGAGGGCTCTCCAAGTCCAGACATTCATAGCGCCCCTGGCTTCCACGGTCTCATGCAGACGTGGGTTCCTTCCAGCGCTTTCAACCCACTGGACGCGCAGGCTCACACTTAGGAGAGCTCAGGAGGTGAAGTTTGGGAAATGCCAACCGTGCCACCAGAAGACTCCTCTCCTTTGGCAGAGGGAGCCCCCAGACTCCACCTTTCCACCTCTGGGGCCACGGGGCCCCGAGACAGACAGGGACAGGGATTCTAAAGTCTGGCTCCCGGGCGTCGCTGCTCTGTGTGCAACATTGGAACTCTGTTGGCCAAAGACTCACCAGCTGTCACTGTGGGCGGATGAGCGGAGGCCTCTTTACAAGAAAATTCAGTGCACAGAAACTCAGACTTCCAGTGTCTGAAGGCATGCAAGCAAGTCAGAGGGAAAACCCATCCTAAACCTGACAGGCTAGGCTTCTGGCCGGAGTACTTCGGCAGCCAGCAGCATCAGGAGCTGAAGGGTGTTTGCTCTGACCTCTGCTAAGTCAGCCTGAGTCTTCCTCTTCACGCACTAACAAGATGGAGTCAGCGGCTCCGTCTCCAGCATCCTCGTGGGGCTCAGCCCCAGCGGCATCAGGCTTCTCTCTTCCAGAAGCCACAGTCCCCCTGCATCTCTTCGGCTGTGGTCAGGCAAGGTGCCCTCCGTGAGAGCGTGAGGATGCTCTGCCCTTCCTGGTGGATCCTGGGCTCTGTCCTCCAGCCCTGGAGCTGGGAAGCGATCCTGGGCCAGGACCACGTGGACTGAGAAAAGGTCACATCGCCGAGCTTTCGCTACAAAGGTACAGTTACCAGAGGAGGCCCAAGGATGCTGCAGAACAAAGAGAGGCATCCACCGCGCTTCCCAAGCAGATAAATTACGGGCTTCCTGTTACTGCCGCAGAGGAGGCTGTGCCGAACAAAAGGAGACTTTACAGCAGGCTTCACGGAAGCCTTCCTCCAGGCAGTTGTCTCCAAATGCAGCTCATCCCTTTTCAGCGATCAGCGACGCTTCAGCAGAACGGCTGAGGAGAGGGACACTTAGAGCTGAATGTAAGAGCCGCTGTCAGCTGGGAATCAATCAAGAAAGAAAGAAAACAAACTTGAAGAGGTAGCTTAGTGAGCTGGAAAATGGGATTTGATTTACATAAAACTTCTCACACACACGTCGGTGCGGGAAGAAGGCACTCGCTGCTGAGGAAAACCGCACTTGGTGAGGAATACGGCTCAGGGCTGTCCTGGTTCCCGCGGAGAGAGAGCCACTGTGTGAGGCTCGGGCGCCCTGAGCGCAGGGGCTGAAGGGCCTTCTCTCCCAGCACCTCTCCGTCTTTGACCTTGAGCGCGTGGGCCAGCCAGTCAACCGCCCAGAAGACAGCCGCCTGCCTGCTTGAGAGGCCTGTTCATGAGGGACTTCCTGAGGCTCCTGAGAGCCCCGAGACAGTTCTGGGGACTGGTTCTCGTGTTGACTCCAATGATCCACACCAGGAAGGCGGGCTGGATTTGCGGTTCAGAACGTTCTGATTACTGACCGGCCGCTGACTGAGCGTCAAGGCTCCGGTTAGCACTCACAGGTCATCCAGGTTGACGCTCGTTTGCGGATGCTGCAGTCTCCTTAAAATGGAAACAGCTATCGTGTTGCGTTGTTGTTGCTCAGCTGCTCGCTCAGGTTGGACTCTTTCACCTCGTGGACTGCAGCACGCCAGGCTCCTCTGTCCTCCACTATCTCCCGGAGCTTGCTCAGACTCATGTCCATTGAGTCAGTGATGCCATCCAACCATCTCATCCTCTGTCGCCCCCTTCTCCTCCTGCGCTCAATCTTTCCCAGCATCAGGGTCTTTTCCAATGAGTCAGCTCTTCACATCAAGGTGGCCAAAGCATTGGAGTTTCAGCTTCAGCTTCAGTCCTTCTAATGAATATTCAGGACTGATCTCCTTTAGGATGAACTGGTTGGATCGCCTTGCAGTCCAAGGGACTCTCTAGAGTCTTCTCCAGCACCACAGTTCAAAAGCATCAACTCTTCCGTGCTCAGCCTTCTTTATAGTCATTTATTTTTGTTATTGTTTATATTTAGTCACTACATTGTTTGACATATACACCTCATCTTAAAAATTGTGACTTTTATTATTACATGATGCCAGCTTTCATCTGATTTCAAGCCATCAGTCCCAAATTCTTCCTTGTCTGATACTAGCGTCACCACACCTTTCTGTCTGCATCTGCTAACATCTGTTCGCTCACTCCTTTGTTGTCAACTTTCCGTTCTGCTGGAAGGGTCTTTTGAAAATAACATATACCTGTTTTTTTAAGACACAGTCTGACAACCTCTGATATTAATAGAGCAACTGATCTCATTCCCCTTTAGTATAATAATGAATGTGCTTATCTGATTCCTCTTACTTTATGATCCCTATTTGTTATAATTTGTCTTCTTTTTCCTTTTCCTCATTTTGGATGCTTTGATTTCATTAATGTTCATTCCCCTTTTTTCTTTTGCTAATTATGTGTTTCTGAGCTTCTGTGTTGAGCTGGTAACTATTCACCGATTCCTCACACTCAGAATTCACGCACATTTTTCAACTGTTGGATGAAAACCAGAAAGCAAAATGCTCTATTTCTCCCTTCACATAAAACAAGTTAAGATTGAAAAGAGCTGGCATCTTCTACTCTGTTCTCTCCTTTTACTCCTAGTTTTTGCTGAGACAGTTGAGCATTTTCATGGCAAAAATATTACATTTTCCTTGGATGCCAACTTTTTCTCTCTTAAAACAATACTTTTCACTCTCTACTACAAATGTTCAATCATTATCAATATTAATTTGGGATCAGCTCTACCGGAAGCAAGGTTCATCGCTCTTCAATGTTCCCTCTCTTATTTACCTTCTCTTTTCTTGAAGTGACAATCAGTTCAAGATCAAACCCATTTGTTTGTCTTCAAAATTTGCTCTGCTTTTCGCTTGAATTTCACTCTGAACCCCAAAGCACTCACTGCCACTGTCCCCATCATGCTCACCACCCCGTGGATCCAGGACAGCAGACGTTGTCGTCACCCCCATTTTACACTGAGAAACCCGGGCACGGTCACCCCTTCATGCCACGAGCCCTCTCCCCACCCTCCAAACACTTTGCTAAAAAGGAGTCTCTGAGGGCATCTGTTTATTCAGGATAAACGCCAGGATCTCAACAAATGAGCTTTGAGTAAAAGAGGCTGCTGTCCCAGAAGGAACGCTAGGAAACCTGAAATGAGTAACTGCGTTTAGCAAAGCTTGTGCAAGAGAGACAAAACAGAACATTCATTTTCTTCGAAATCACTTATTTCCTTTAAAATGGGAATAATAGTAGATTGTGGTCAGGATTCCATACATTAAGGCAGGCATGGTGCTTAGCATAATGCCTGGCACATAGTGATCACTGTTGACAGCATTAGCAAGTCGCCTTCTTGACCCTGTGTTCACACGGTGGCCTGTAACTCCCTTCAGGCTGAATCCCTGGCTGCTGGAGCTGGACTCCGGCAGCAGCCCTCCTGTAATCTGCCAGTCTTCACCAGACGGATGCGACCTAATCTCAAACCCCATGTCCGTGACTAGATGGTTGGGTGGCTGAGCTGTCAAGGGCCCTCTGTATGATTTGACAAGCTCATCAGGCTACCCAGTTTGCTTCCTGCAGCGGGTTCTTACAGAGTATGCTTCCCTGGTGGCTCAGATGGTAAAGAATCTGCCTGCAGTGCCGAAGACCCAGGTTCTATCCTTGGGGTGGGAAGATCCCCTGGAGAAGGGAATAGCTGCCCACTCCGGTATTCTTGCCTGGAGAATCCCATTAGATGTGTATAAGAGACAGCCCGAACCCCACCCTGGAAGCCGTGCCAGCTGGGGGCAGGTCACCGGCGGCCTTTGTCCAGGCTGGTTTTGCACATCTGCCCTTAAAGAATGGTTCTGGAACGTGTGTGCAAATCTGGGTGGGGCATGAAGCAGGAGACGCCTCAGGCCCAGTCCACACCGCCTTCCCGGGGGCGCAGGAGCTGCCCTGCCCGGTGCCCAGCGCCCAGCGCACCCACCCACGTCTCCACGAGTGAGAGCTGTGCGCCCGGGAGGTGCTTCTGCCAGCGCCCCTTCCTTTGCTGGAGTCAGCCTGCCCTGGCCCTGTGACTCCTGGGGAGTCGTCCCCTCACGCACAGCGGAAAGTCAGAACACCAGATTCTCGCTCGCGCTCGTCTTTGCCTCTTGCTGCTGCTGTTTCCTCGCCTTTGCATTTGAGGAGTCACATCTGAGAAGCTCTGCTTGGATCAGTGCCCTCACGCGATCTGAAGCAGCCCCCCGAGAGAAGGGCACCTGCCCCCTCAGGGACGCAGGCCTGCTGACCCTCTGTCAGTCTCGCCAAGCGCACCTCGTTCTGGAACTTTCCGGAGCAGCACTGGGGCCCCGCTCCAGGGCTCACTGAGCACGCCCTGCGTTCTCTGCCAGCTCTCCGCGTCTGTCCACACCCAGGGACAGGAGGGCGCTCGCTCCTCCTCCAAGAGCCGTGCTGAGCCCGTGTCTTCCTCAGCCAGTCAGAAGAAACACCGGTCTCACGGATTCAGCACTTTTAAAAGAAAACCCCACCGGGTCTCTCCTCGCCTCTCCGCGTCTGCAGGAGTTCCAAGCCCGGTCACGGCACCACCGCCCTCTCGAGCGTGGTTTCTGTTTAAAAGCGTTTGCTTCCTGGTCTCCAGAGGCCAGGTGGACAAGGGAACTCCGCAGCCCGGGCCTTGGCTGTGTCCTTGTTGCTTGGGAAAGCCAAGGAGGTTTGTATCCACTTCGTTTTTCAGCCCCTGCACGGAACAGTCTCATCGGTTTTGAAACACTTTGGAGTCCAAGCGGCCTGGCTTCATGAAATACTGAGCACAGTCACCTCGTGGCTTCGTGGCTGGAAACACACGCATTCACCGTGGGCCCGTCCCTGCCTCTCCTGGCAGCCCGGCTCCTTCCTGCTGAGCCGCTAGAATATTTATTCCTGTGGCAGGAATGCTAAGAGGTCGCTGACTTTTCACCTTCAAAAAAAACAGAGTTTCCATGGTAACAGTCGCAGGATGGCCCGAACAGTTCGCAGTTCAAAACAAAACCAAAGCGAAACCAGCCTGAAGGGCAGGCACTGCTCAAACGTTGCCAGAAAGATGCAAACCCACAACCGAGCTGCTGTTTGCAGAAACTCAGCAGCCGGCCAGTGCGGCAGCCTGGCTTTGCTGGAAGACTGGAAAGCAGCATTCCAGTGCCCTGCCTGCACTCCACGGCAGGTGACTCTCTAATCACGAGCAAGGAGGGAGTCACTGGCCGATGGCCCATGAAGGAAACGAGCGTGGGGCCCAGCCCGCAGACCCTGAAGACGCCTGCCTCCCCTCGAGCCCAGGTCTGTTAGGGAAGGATGTTGCATACGAGGCTCCCGTCCTGGGTCGCTTTTGTTTCTGCTGGTTAATTACCCCGCTAGGGCCAAATGAAGCACACGTTTCACAGACTCCCCTTTCTCACCGAGGAGGGGAAAGGGGATCTATTTGCAGGAGTTATATTTTTTTTCAGGCACTTTACGGAGACACCCCAGCCCCCCTTGGCTGCTGACTGTAAAATAAGAAAACTATTACCCAGCTGGGGTGACAATAGTCTCCCACAGTGCCTTTCTGCTCAGCCCGCAGCTGCAGGGAAAGTGGAAACTCAGCAGCAGGGTAACATTCTTTCCCTGCAGCCTGTTTCTATGGGCAAGGAGCCCTCCCACTGATCCAATGTATTTTCTATGCAAAACTGCAGAAGAAGTGACATTTTAAAAGTTTTGACCTTTGTGTTTCTCTTGCATGAACCGAGGCATACATTTTTTTAAACCTTCTGACAGAGTGTCTGTTAGAAACGGCAATAGCCATTACAGTAATAATAAAATGTTTCAAAATTTGAAAACTCTATATTGAACATAATGCACAGATAACCTTTGTCTGGAGAATGATAGTGATGTGGGTCTTGGAACCACTTCATTATTGTTCCAGGAAAACAGATTATGACAGATTTCAGACATATTTAGGAAACAATATCCCTGGACACGGTGTTTTCATTTGCTAATTTGAGACTTTTGAGATTTTTTTTTTTCCCCTAAAAAGGATTTGGAAGAGTTTTGCATTTATCCCATAGGGTGTTTCCACTTAATACTAACATTCATGTTATTTGTCCAGAAAAACTATTCTTTCCATAACAAAAGTATTATTTAAAAAATTTAGTTTTGTACGTCAATATGTTTAGGATCGAGGGGAGAAAGTTTTCGCTCTTACTTGAATCTAAAACTTCTCCATTAATACAAAAAAGAGAAAACAAAATAACCAAAGGGCCAAATGCCGGGGAGAACTTTCTTCAAAAGACCTTCCAATTAGCAAGGGACATGAATGGGGGAGACAGAAAGCTCAAATACAAAACTAGAAAGAAAGAAAATGAGGGCAAATGAGATGTTGAATTACTTGCAACAAAAGATGGGTGAGTGGGGACGGATTCTCCAGTGAAAGGATTACGTGGCTTTCCATCCGGACCAGACCTCCGGCAGCCAGGTGAAGATCCATCAGACAGGGCTGTGCCAGGCTCTTCGGGGCCCTCATTTGTCCTATGATCCACTGGAGCTTTTATTCTCAGGGCTGGAAGATTTTCAGGGTAAATGGGAGTTTGGAAAAGCACATGCTGCCCCCTCCCTGGCTGCTGGAAGCCGGCAAGCTGAACGTGACTGGCTGCTCCCGGGAGGGGCCGCCCTCTAACTTCCCGTGAAGCTCCAGGAAGCCAGCGGCAAGTTTCAGTCCAGTGTCCCCCTCTGCTTCCTGCTCAGGCCTGATCTCTTAACTTTTCAGTCTCTCCTCCTCAAACGTGGAGCCAGCAACAATCACCACATCATGCAGCTGGTCCCTGGTCAGGAACTGCTGATGTAATTTCCACGATGTCCTTTGAGATGGGAGCATTTTCTTTAACTCACCAACTGGTCAAAATCCTGCAGATAGTGAGTGTGCTTTACTTTTAAAACTTCAGATTGTCTACATGGCACTGAAAGCATTTACCTCAACCTCACCTGGTGAAAAAAGAGCAGTCAAGCTGGGGCCCAAGGAGCTTATAAAAACGGTGCCTGGTGCCTGAGAGAATGCTTCCTGGGGCACGAAGCGTGTCAGGGCTGTGCTGACGTGTTCCTAACCCACTGGGACTGCTTAGAAGTTCAGAACATGGGATTGTAGAGCTAGAAATGCCAAATTCCTCTAATCCAAATCCTCTGTCTTTCAGATACAGAGACCGAGGCTCAGAGATCTTAAGTGACGCCCAAAACCACCGAGACTGAGCAGAGGTAAAACTGGCAGCCCACCTCCTTCCCCAGCCCATGGGG
>SJYT01070675.1:423931-506429 GCA_006410635.1 Cephalophus harveyi | reverse complement strand
ACGGTGAGGACATCCGGGAGGCTGGACTCTCATTCTTAACGGTCCTCAGATGTGTATAAGAGACAGCCTTTCTCCCTCTTCCCTCCCCCCCCCAAATATTATTTTGATAAAACTTGAGTCACAGCCGCGACTTCAGCCCACACTGGACTCTGTGCTCATGCCCCTGTGGCAGGGACTCAGCCCGTTCATCCTGACCACATCCCCTGGTGCTCCCCTCTCCCTCCGAGCGCGAGCCCGCAGAAGAGGGCCCGTTGGGAAGGGCCTCCTGCAGGCAGGGTGCGCGCCTGTGCAGACTGCAGGGATGGCTCAGGGCCTTGCTCCAGGACTGGCCTCCCAGCGACGGCTGTGCAGTCAGATCGCGGGAGCCGATCCCTCGCTGCTTCCGTCACGCCGTAAAGACAGACTTGAAACATGCGATTTCTTGAATTGCTCAGGCTCTGTTAACACGTGGATGAAAAAGGACAGAAATGGTGATGATTAAACCAGTCAGTCTCTCTATCGAGGCCACAAGGTGACTCCTGGCTGCCCCGAGGCGGTGACCAGGGTCCCCTGAGGATGGGGCTTTGGGCTGCGAGGCCTGACCCTCCCTGCCCAGCAGAGGCCGTGGGATGGGTGAGGGGCTCTGGGCAGGTGGTGGGTGGGCAGCCCCGAGCTCTGGCCGGTCTAGAAGGGAAGGAAGGAGCCAGGCAGACGGAAATATGCACAACACCCGCGGGGACATTTCAGGCCTGACCAGGAGGCCACCCTTCAGAGTCAGGATGCTCTGTGCACCAGCAGGGGTTGCTGGGTTCCCTGGGCTGACAATTCTAGAGGGCCCTCAGGAGTCTGCACAGGGATTCCACGGGTGGCGGCGGCCTTTATACCCCCAGGGAGGTGCACACACAACCAAACTCCTCTTGTCTCCGGGAGGAGATTTAGGAGAAGACAAAGAGGATTTGCGTTGTCCTCAAGAAGGAAAACAGATGGTCAGTATTTTCTTAAGGAATTCTTTCAAAAACTCATCTGACTTGTGAGTGCTTGTAAGTCCCAGGCACACACACACCGGGAAAAATAAGCTCTCCCTTGGTGTCACGTCTTTAATCTTTTAAAGCGAGGGTCATTATTAAACTCCTGGCCTTCTAAATTCGCTCTGGGCTGCCTTCTCAGAGAAATGTGGGTCATGTAGCGCGGGCAGGCCAGACCCAACCCAAAGTGAAACGCGAGCCCTTGTCTTCGGGTTTGTGGACAGGCGTCTTTAGAAAGCAGGGTGGGAGACCCAGGGACCAAAGCCAGGTTCTGCCCCCCGGGCCCCTCACACCGGCTCCCGAAAGTGGCCTGGGGGGTGTTTCTGGTCCTGACAGGTGGTGTCTGCCTCCTGCAACATTCGGATCTCTGAACACAAGCCCGCGGTCCCAACATCAAAACACCAAGCAAGTTAAACCCAGACTGGGCCCTTTTCTGTTCGTATTCTGGAAAAAACTGCCTCCAGATTTTAGGAAGAGTTATAGGGAGAAAAATGAAGAAATAGCATTGACTAGACATGTAGGCTGCTTTAAAATCCTGATTTTTCTTTTCTGTGTTCTTTTCTACTAAGCCTCAGTTTTATCAACTGTAAAATGGCGTAATAATAGTATTTTCATCCCAGGTAGAGCTGGTCTCAAATGATGCCTGTGTAACACAAAGCATAGTATAATTTTTATTATGCAAATTGTCCACACAAGAAAAAGATTGCCTAAAATAGCTCTTTAAGACAAGAAAAGGACTCCCTATGCAGAAAATGAGAACACGTGTACATTTCTGCAGTGGACTGTCTTCTGGAGGAAGAGGAGGTCCTGTCCACACCCTCCATCGGGCTGAAGCATCATATTTGTAGAACAGCCTTTGGGATGTGCACGCTCGGGTCCACCTGGGGAGAAGCCAGCACGGCAGATTTCAGGGCCAACGCACAGAAAGTGCCCAAAGGTTGAGCGTCCTTTATACTCAAAGTGTGTCCACCGTTCCCATGCTGGCTGCCAGCGTGTCTGCAGGACGCAAAGGGCCAGGCGTGCGTGCTCAGCGCGGCTGCTTCCAGCAGTGGGTCCCACACACCAAACTGGGGGAAACTGTTGCAGCTGGAGACGAGGATCTGGCCGGTGGGCTGGTGGTTATCCAAGGTCAGGGTCAAACGCCGCAAACATGGAAGATGCACTCTAACCAGACTTCGTGAGTCCCTAGCTCAGCGGGTAGAGAGCGGTCTCCGAGGACTAGAGCTCAGACGTGAACGTGAGCTCTGACGCTGGCCACTGACGGTGCAGCCGCCTGGTGGGTTAGATGTCTCCCCTGGGCGGGCCCCCAGCCTCCGCATGTGTATGTGTGTGTGTCTGTGTCTGTGTCTGTCTGTCTGTCTGTCTCTCCCTGGGCAGGCCCCCAGCCTCCGCGTGTGTGTGTGTCTGTATCTGTGTCTGTGTCTGTCTGTCTGTCTGTCTCTCCCTGGGCGGGCCCCCAGCCTCCGCGCGTACGTGCGCGCGTGCGTGCGTGTCTGTCTGTCTGTCTCTCTCTCTCTCTCCCTGGGTTTTTCCTCCCTCTCTCTCTCTCTGTCTCTCTCCCTGGGTCTTTCCCAACGCTGGGCTCTTTGCTGAGCCGAAGGTCGGCTTTTCTTTCTCCAGGTAGGTTTCTGTTCTCTCAAGCTTGTGCCCCAGTGGGTGCTACATCCTGCCTCGGGGGCGTGATGACCGGCAGCCAATGTCATTGAGCCCCCGGATGTGAACCCCCTCTCTTCCCACCAACTCTGTGCCGCTGGCACTGTAGGTGCCCCCATCCCCGCTTTACAAACGGGGAGTCCGAGACTCAGAGCACAAGCGTGCGCACACGCGTGCTAAGTCGCTTCAGTCGTGTCCGACTCTTTGCCACCCCGTAGACTAGCCTGCCAGGCTCCTCTGTCCGTAGGATTCTCCAGGCAAGAACGCTGGAGTGGGCTGCTACTTTCTCCTCCGGGGGATCTTCCTGACCCAGGGACTGAACGCCCTGCATCGGCAGGCGGGTTCTTTACCACGCGCGCCCCCTGGGAAGCTCCCAGGGAACGTGCTGTGCTCCGTCACTCGCTCATCTGACTGCGAGGCGACCCCACGCGCTGCAGCCCGCCAGGCTCCTCTGTCCTTAAGATCCTCCAGGCAAGAACACTGGAGTGCGTTGCCATGCCCTCCTCCAGGGGATCTTCCCCACCCAGGGATCGAACCAGCATCTCCATCGTCTCCTGCATCACAGGCAGGTTCTTTACCGCTGAGCCACTGGGGAAGCTCGGGGAACAAGCCTGTCTCCTAAATAGATTCTGGAGGAGAACTTCCGCCCCGCATCTGCAGTCTCTCCAGCCTCGAGGGTGCGGCCAGCACCTGCCTGTCACCTGAATGCCCCTGCCTTCAGTCACCAGGTCTGCTGCACGACCACTAGAACCACACACGAAGCTAAAATATTTTAAAATCCACCTTCGGACAAGCGTCTGAGTGTCCGCTGTGAATCCCCATGGATCCAAAACCTCAGAGGCGTAACTAACGCCTGAGAGGTCCACCAGGTTCATCGGGGGAGGAGAGAAGCCTCTGAGCTGCCGGGTGAGGCGGGAACTCTTCGTAGAATTATTTGACATTAGTCTTCTAAGGAAGAGCATTCACTGAGGATCTAAACCTCGGGGTTTTCTCTGCCGCTCTGTCATTTCTTTCCTTCTGTTCTCTCAGACAAGTAAGAATACTAACAAGCTCGCACCAGAGTCTGTTTGAAAATGGCTCTGTTTTTACATGTTACCGTGTCCGACCCCCGTCAGTACACAGCAAAAGGTCAGGGGCCTGTCTGTGCACTCATGGAACACTTACTCTCTCCTTGTGGATTTACTCACATTAATAATCACCTAACGAGCTCAGCACATATCTCTGGAGTGTTCGACAGAAGATATTAGAGGTTTTGCGGGCCCCCGGGGTACAGCAGCACAGAACTCCGATCTGACTCATCTTCCTGGCCTGTTTATATATTTCTCCACGAGCTCTGATGGTCCGATAAGAAATTCATTCTTGTCTGTCTTTCTTTCGGTTCATGCCTTCCTCTCCAGTCCATGGAAAACTTTATTAAAATAGCTTAACTCTGGTACCCCAGAAGCACAAGGTGTTAATTTAAAAGTGGAGTAGTGTTTGGCTCCTGGACGTCACAGGGTCACCAGACTGGGACGCAGAAAGCCCACCCTGCTGCGCCCCACCCCGAGTCCTGCTCTGTTCACAGTACGTAGCCCGGAGCCCCAGCCCCGTGGCTGGACTGCCTCCAGCCAGAGGCTCACTTTGGAAATGGTCATCAAATCCGCCCTCTCGAGGCAGTCCCTGTGAGGTTCCCGGTGACGGAGCAGGGGGAAGGGGCCCCTGGGGTCCTGCGTCAGCGTGAAGGGCAGGGAGAAGGGGCCAGTGCTGAGCAGGGGAGGGAACAGCAGCTGCGGGGAGGCCCCTGCCCCCGGCAGAGCCGCAGGGTCCATGCTGAGTGCCCCCAGCAGGCGGGCCCCCGCCCGCCCCGGCAGGGTGGGCACTGGGGGTACCTGGGGCCCACGGCACACCCCACGCACCCCCGAACCGCCTGCCAGACGTGAGCCCCTGCGGAGGCGCTCGTGAGATCCTGCCCCGCGGACTTTGGGGAGCAGGCAGGTTCTCCTCTCTCTCTTCTTTTTCCTATTTTCTGTGGCCTGTCTTCTCCATGACCTCCGCCCCACTGTGAAGGGGTCTGTGCTGGGCTGCGGGTGGGGGCGCAGCCGGGAACCAGGTGGGGGCTGTTCGTGGAGACGCTTGTGCCAGAGTGCAGCTGCTGTGTCTGTATCCTAACTCACACCAGGCCCTGAACCGGAGGGGCTGCGCTCCAGGTGGGGGCTGGGGGCGGGGGAGGCGCAGCTCTGACCCCACGCCTCGCCCCTCCCCTCGGCGGGTGGGCCAGAGTGGAGGGCAAGGCCGGGATGCAGGCCCAGCTGCAGGGAGGACCGTTAAGAATGAGAGTCCAGCCACCCGGCTGCCTCCACGGTGAGGACATCCGGGAGGAGCCCGGCTTCCTTCCGCAGTGGCTTGGGGTCCTTCCGGCCGCGTGTGTCCCTGAAGGGCACAGCCTGGCAGATGCAATGGTGCAGGAGACAGAGGCCGTGCCAGGCGCTCAGGAGGGGGGCGGGGAGCAGGGCTGGGGGCTCGGGGCTGCAGTGCACACACTCGGGTGCGATCCCGAGAGTCCAGTCTGGGAACACACACTCACAGAGCCTCTCGGCCTGCAGCGAGGTGTCCCTGACCCACACCAGTCACCCATGACCCTGGCAGGGAACAGGGTCACGGAGGAGGGGCTTGGAGGAGGGGCCCCTGCTAAGCTGGAAGGATGCTGGGCTGTGAGGAGGCGGGAGGACCTCCTGGCCAGGTGGGCAGAGCGGGTGGGGGAGGGCGCAGGGCCCTTGTGGGTGGGACGGAGGTGCCAGGAGGGGCTCGGCAGTGGGCTGTGCGGGGCACTGGTGATGGGTGAGGACGGAGCCGCTCGGGCTTTGTTCTGGGTGAGGAGGGTGATGAGCAGGCTGGCAGCTGGGTGGTGGTGGGGAGGCAGGGAGGCCCTGAAGAACCCCGTGAAAGCAGCAAAATCGGCTGGGATTGGAGAGGAGAGAGGAAGGAGTCGGGGCTTCCCCTGCATTCCCGAGGAGAGAATTCATGAAAGCGCTCAGGGTCAATGGAAGGAGTGTGTCTTTCCGGAAAAAAAATCAGTGAATGATAACTATTTTCACCCGCAGTACGATGCGAACACTTGCTATCTTGTTCTACATGTTTAGTCAGATGCTGTTAGAATCCAATCCCCGTGGCTGCCGTGATGAAGGCTCCCAGACCAGGCGCTAAAGCAGTGGAAACCCCGTCTCCCTGTCTGGAGGTTGGGGGCCGAGAGCAAGGCCTGCAGACTGGCCGTGACGGAGGACCTGCCCCACTCCTCCGCGCCTCCCTGCCTCCCGGGTCCCCGGGTCCCCAGCTCGTGAACATGCCACCCTCTGCTTGCGTCTGCATCCAAACCCCTCCTTCCAGGACGGCCACCCACCCCAGAGTGACTCCCTCCTAACAGACCCCATCTGCTGCGGCACTCAGTCGCTCAGCAGTGTCCGCCTCTTTGCCACCCCGTGGACTGTATGTAGCCCGTCAGGCTCCTCGTCCGTGGGATTCTCCAGGCAGGAATACTGGAGTGGGTTGCCATGCCCTCCTCCAGGGGGTCTTCCTGACCAGGGACTGAACCCCCGTCTCCTGCTCTGCAGGTGGATTCTTTACCCCGCAGCCACTGGGAAGCCCCATCTGCAATGACCTTATCCCCGGGTAAGGTCTCCTCTCCGGTACTCAGGTCCTGAGGATCTCAGCGTGTCTTTCGAGGAGCACACAACTCAACCCGTTATCACTGTGCTTTCAGGGGTTAAACATTTTTATTACTTAAAAGCCTGTCCAAGTTCATAGTTCCCCCACAATCATGACCTCTGAGGGGACATATTTTGCAAATCCTGCTCCAAATATCAACCAGAGGAAGCCACCAGGTTGTGAAAAGACACTTATCTCCTCCGCCAGCCTGGATTGGCCGATGTCTCAGGCGTTGCTGGACATCCAGGGTTCAAGCTGCGGGTTGGATGGCTTCCCGGACAGACAATGGGGGGCCACCCAGACAGACGGCCTGGCCTCCTCACCCTGGATGGACTGCTGGGGAGGCTCCTCAGCCAGCAACCCCAGCAAAGGGTGCAGAGAAGGGGCAGAGGCTGGCCAGGCCCCAAGGGAGCACCACAGACCAACCGCAGCGCAGCACCGTGGGCGAGCGGGCGCCCCAGCCCGGCGGCTGCGTCGGACCTTGAGGACACGGCCCCCCTGCCCCCCACCCCGCTTCTCTGTTGTTGCTGCCTCTCCTGAGTTCTTTTGAGGTCAGTGGTGGCTGCGGTGTCCTAGCTGGGGTGAGTGAGGGCGAGCAGTGTGTCCCGCGTCCCTGTGCAAGGCTGGCCGCGGGGGTGGACGCGGGGAACGCAGCAGCCAAGGGCTCCGCTGTCCGCGCTGCCGGGGGGCAAAGCCGGTGATCAGCTGACCACCGGGTCAGTCCAGTCGTTTCCCCGAGCACATGACCATCTCGTGCGGAGCAGACTTCAGTCCAGGGTGACAGAGCACAGCACCCCAAAATCACGGTGGGGCAAGATGCAACGCAAGCAATTAGCCAAGAAAAACTATCCGGGGAGCTACCGGGGAGATCGTTAGAGCGGAAAAACAAGCAGGATAATTACACAAAATGCCTCCACCAACTCAGAGGAAGTGCGGGGCCCAGAATGGCTGGTAGCAGCTGGATCGCACCCTCTGATCACTGCAGTCGGATGTTTCGAGGAATACATTTTCTGGAAGGGGGAAGTGTATTTCGGTCTCCTGGGAGGTGCGTGTGACAGGGATCTTACAGGGGCAGGGAAAGCTTCCTCACTGAAGACACGGCCCCGAGTCTTGCCTACAGAGTCGGGACGGGAGGAGGATCTCGGTCCCGGCCATCCTTGTGGTTTCTGAGGGTAGGGGGCGAGGCGCTCTCACATGGGTGGTGAGCAAAGGCAGGCAGCGGGCAGTCTGGAGAACACCTTCTCCCGTCTGGTCTGCTTTGGGGTCATTCCCAGCCCCCCAGCAACTCCACACCCCGAGTCTTGAGCAGGGCGCTGCTGCTGTGGGCTCCCCACCCCGCACGGGGTCTTGAGACCAGAAGGAGCGGCGGACAGGAGCCCAGGTAAGCCCAGCACAGGCTCGAGGCGGGAGCAAATGCTGACGCTGGGTGCCATGACGGGGCCAGGAAGCAAGGGCTCTCTCTCAGCCTGAATCTGTAGCTCATCCCGGGTTCCCCGGGGGACTCGGCGGCAGAGAGCCCACCTGCCAGTGAGAGGCTGTGGGTTTGATCCCTGGACCAGGAAGGCCCCACAGGCACTGGGGCAGCGAGGCCCGTGAACCACAACCGCTGGCCCCGCGCTCCAGAGCCTGGGAGCCACGCTGTGAAGCCCACGGCCCGGAGCCCCCTGCTGCACAGGAGCGGAGCCCCCGCGGCGGGCAGCCCACGGCCCGGAGCCTGGAGGCTGGAGGCTGGAGCCTGGAGCCTGGAGGCTGGAGGCTGGCTGCTGCGCAGCACGAGCAGAGAAAGCCCGGCGCAGCAGCGAGGACCCAGCGCAGTCAGGAGGAAGCCGACAAGACAAGCTTCCAACCTGCAGTCAGTCCTTATTTTACCTCTAAATTCCCCTGACGGCATAGCCTGTGGAAAATGAGCTGAGACCTTAGGGTTTATCTGTGCTGGTTTTGCCCACATGAAGCCCCCCGTGGCAGTCTCTCAATTTCCCTTTTGCTAATGCGGAAACAAATGTCTGTGAAGGTATTATTTTATCTGCATGTTGTCCAGCATATTATTTTTAGCACTCTTGGAAGTAACATATCAAACACACATTCATAAAAAATCATAGTTCTGTTACAAGCTTTTTAGTTTAAAAAAAAATATATATATATATAGCTAAGTTTAACATCTAGAGAAGTTGTGAACTAATAAAATGCTTCACTGGTCAGTAAACTTAATTTCTGAATAATATATTATTTCACACAAAAGCTTCAGAAATGTTAAATTTTCTTTTGATCAAGTTTTGTTTAGATATTAAGCCACGTCCCCCAAAAGACCTAATTATTTGTAATCCCCATTTAAGATTAATGAATCAAATTAGTCTCATACATTAAGGTTATTCGGTCAACCATAAAATTGCCATATTGTCCAGGTCAAAAATGTTTTGATGCATCAATTTAACTTGATTCAAATAATATTTATGTAGACAGATTATGTACTGATTCAAATATGCATCCAGGAAACACTTCTAATAGCCCCAGTTTAAGATTCTGGGCAAGTTTAAAATGTATATACGATCAAAGATACTTCTGAGTAGATAAGGAACTCTATGGACGCGTACAGCATCTCTCACGCTGTGGCGGGAGGGTGTTCCTTATGTCTAAGAAGGCTATTTTCTGCTCTGAATGCCTCCTAAATGCTCAACGGTGGCTTCTCCTCACCTCTGGGACCAGGGCCCGGCCAGCGGCGGCCCCCTGAGGGCCTGGGGCCCCTCGTCTGCAGAGCTCGGGGGTGGGACACGGGCTCACACTTGCGTGCGTCGTGGTTTGAGAAAGGCACAAACGCCGCCCAGACTGCTGCTCCGCTCCACCTTTCGAGCAGCGCCTGTGCTGACCTCTCAGAGGCTCGGTTCAGCAGCAACCTCTGACTTTCACGGGGTCTTGCTTTACACATGCTTTGCAAGGCACTCAGGATCCTTTAGGGTGTAGGGTGTAGAAGGGACAAATGTCTGAGTGAATGAATGGAAGTGAATCAGAAGCTGAGGTCAGAGCATCCACACAAGGGCTGCCCTCAACATCCAGGACGATGGGGCCTTTCACGAAAGTCTGATAACCCTCGTGAGTTTCTCTGCTGTTGGA
The DNA here is from genome assembly GCA_006410635.1 of Cephalophus harveyi. NCBI lineage: Eukaryota > Metazoa > Chordata > Mammalia > Artiodactyla > Bovidae > Cephalophus > Cephalophus harveyi. The sequence goes on along the minus strand of SJYT01070675.1, from coordinate 496,983 downwards.
AGCCTTCAAGTCCAGCATCTTCTATTTATGCCGAAGTACGATCCTGCCTTATCTGGGACCGTGACGATCACATCTGTCTAGCTTTCTTCTTATTTTTCATGTCATCATCACTAAATAAATGTTTGCTCACATCTGAGCCCAGGACACTGTCTGGGCCTGGAGTATCCAGTGGTGAATGAAAAATGGGGTCTCGGTCGTTTACCTGCTAAGTTGTCTGCACAGAGAAAGGCTCTCTATCCAGAATTTTTAGTGTAAAGAGGTGTTAACATTAGCAACGAACTGCGTGCCAGAGCCAGTCCACCCTGTAAGTAAATCCTCCTCGTAAGTCCTTTTAATTTTTATTGGATTAGAAATAACTTCCTGGGCCAGCAGCCAAAGGAAAGCTGTTTGGAGGGAGATGTGCGGGCGCCTGCCTCGGCTGCCTCGGCTGCTGAAGCTCCAGCACTTTGGCCACCGGATGTGACGAGCCGACTCGTTAGAAAAGACCCTGATGCTGGGAAAGATTGAGGACAGGAGGAGAAGGGGACGACAGGGTGAGATGGCTGGATGGCCTCACCGACTCGATGGACGGGAGTCTGAGTGAACTCCGGGGGTTGGTGGTGGACAGGGAGGCCCGGCGTGCTGCAGTCCAGGGGTCGCAGAGTCGGCCGTGACCGAGCGGCTGAAGAGCACAGCCCCTGCTTCTGTGCCTCGGCCTCCCTCCTACCCACACTGTCACTTCTGCTCAGAGCTTTAATCCTGAGTCCCCTCCCTCGAGTCTGCAGGGGATGGTCAGGAGGGAAGGGCGTGGGGACCGCAGAGGGGTGTCCATGGTCAGCGCCAGGGCCGTGCGGACATCCCGTCCCATCTCCCCACCCAGGAGCTGTTCACACTGCAGGCGAGAGTGGATGGAGGGGGCGCCCGCAGACACGCAGGCACACACATTCCCAGGGGACAGCTTTGACAGATTTTGACTTTCAACGGTCGTAAAATGCACAGGTGGCTTTTCCGTGTAACAACGTAAATAATTTAATAATTAATGCAAGAATTTAAAACCAAACAAGTAAACTAAGGCCGTTTAGGGGCTCAGCAATGCCCTTGCCAGAGACCCCTCCTCCCCTGGAGACGCCAGGTCCACGCGGCTCCAGAGCTGCGCCCGCCCCTCACGAGTGAGCCCTGCTGGGTCCTTGTCGAGTTCCTCCCTGCCCAGCCCTGTCTCTGAGGCTATGGTGCCCGGGGCCCAGCCTTCAGCTTATTCCTCCCGCGCCCCTGCCTTTGACCATGGCGCCCGGATCTCAAGACGGGATGCAGCCCCCAACCCAGAGATGCAGGTGGGAGGAGCATGGCGTCAGAGCCCATGGTCTCAACTTGGAGTCGCGGGCACCCTGGACCAGGGATGCTGGGGCCCCGGTGGGCGGGCCGGTGCTCAGTGAGGCCCGCGGACCCCAGGGTCTAGGGTGCTGCCTCGGGGAGGCCCATGGAACAAGGGGGGCTCCCGGGGAACGGGGGACAGTCACGTCAGGCTGGGGACGCAGGGCGCCCGGTCAGAGGCCTACTCGTCGCAAGCACGGCTAGATGCAACCGTGAAAAGCAGCCTGCCTGCCTGAGCAGCTGACGCGATGGGCAAAAAAGCCTCTGCTGGAAATGCTCCGACTTTAAAACAGGCTTCGTTACAGCCTGTGTGACTGCTCAGGCGCCCAGCACAGTGGACGGGGCGGCCTCACCAGGGAGTCTCTGCTCCCGGCCAGTCCTGGACGCCTTGTGTCCGGATCCGGGGCAGGCTGGCGGGCCCGAGGCCTCTCCGCTCGGCGGTCTCCCCGCCTTGGCCTCTGGGGTCATCGCCTGTGCGCGCCTGTGTCCCGACCTCCTCTTCTCTTCAGTCAGACCAGATCGGGGCTCACTCCGGGCTCTGGCAAGGCCCAGCCCCAAGCGCCGCGCCTGCCCGAGGTCGTGGGGCCGGCGCTTCAGCGCGTGGAGCCTGAGGGCGTGGCGCCGCCGGTGACACAGCCGGGGAGCAGGCGCAGGGCCTGGCTCACACGGGCCGCTCCGACTGGCAGGGCTTCTTCCAGCGGTGGGAAGCCCGCCCCCCGGCCCAGGCCTGAGAGCCCAGCAGCGCGGCAAGAGGCTCGGGAGATGCTCCCGTCCTGCCCTTACCGTGACGCTCGGCTGGCGCGAGTGAGCCTGATGCCAGCCTGCTCCGCGGAAAGGTTTCCAACCCCGGCGGCGCGGGGCGCTCACCCTGACTCACGTGCTCTCCCATGGGGCCATCCCACCTCCCGGGCGGGGGGCAGAGCTGCACCCCCCACCCTTGGGGCTTCGCAGGGCCCCGCTCAATGCTGTGGTCTGCCTGCATCTTCCAGGCCTTCTGGCTGGTAATCACAGCATACTCTCCCATTTTGAAAAAGAAATATATACATTCACATTAAGTGCATATGTGTGTGTGTGTGTACATAGTGCTAAGTCACTTCAGTCGTGTCTGACTCTGTGTGATCCCATGGACTGTAGCTCTCCAGACTCCTCTGTCCATGGGATTCTCCAGGCAAGAATACTGGAAAGCGTTGCCATTTCCTCTTCCAGGGGATCTTCCCAACCCGGGGACTGAGCTCAAGTCTCTTACGTCTCCCGCATTGGCAGGCGGATTATTGACCACTAGTGCCACCTGGAAGCCCCAAATCTTCCAGACTCTGTGTGTGTGTGTGTGTGTGTGTGTGTGTCTGTGTGAGTGTCTGTGTGTGTGTGTCTGTGTGTGTGTGTTAATTATTCAGTCGTGTTGACTCTTTTTGACTCGATGGACTGTAGCCTGCCAGGCTCCTCTGTCCATGGGGATTCTCCAGGCAGGAATATTGGAGTGGTTTGCCGTTTTCTTCTCCAGGGATCTTCCTGACCCAGGGGTTGAACCCGGGCCTCCTGTCTCGACACGTGGATTCTTCACCGCCTGAGCCCCCAGGGCCTCCTAGAGATAGAGGTGCGTCACGGTGGGTCAGCTCACACACCCTCGATCTGGCCAGGCGGGTCCGAGTTTGTAGGCTGGCCGTCAGCCTGTGACCTCAGGCGGGAGCTCCCTGCCCGGGATTGTCTGCTCCATCCTTAGGGAGACCTCAGTTCTGCTCTTAAGACCTTTCAATTAATTGGACCAGCCCCCACTCCCCATCAGAATTATCAAGGATAATCTGCTTTGTGCAATTGATTGTAGGTATTAATTATATCCACAAAACACCTTCACAGCCACAGTGAGATCAGCGGTCTAGACTGACACCACAGTCCACCCCCGGTCAGAGGGCTGGCAGGCACCTCCTGCAGCCCTGCTTCATCTCCAGATAAACACCGCAGCACAGCCACACGTCTGCCCAGCACGATGCAACCAAAAGCCTGCTCTCTCCACAGAAGAGGGTGGAAGAATCTCAGGACGATGTCCATTTCTCTCCTTGACATCGCAGGACTTACGTCAGGAGAAACACAAAAGCGGTCATCCTGGTTTCTGCAACTGACCGCAAGGTCAAGGCTGCTGTTTGCCGCTATTCTTCTCTGACCACCCTCTCTGGGTTCCCCTTGCCCTCAGCAAGCCTCCCAGCTGACCTCGCTTTTTACCTGGCAAGACAGCCCCGAGCTTCACCCCAGACAGTCTGAGCCATTAGCGGGGCTGCCTGGACTGGGTCGCCACAGTTCTCAGGCGGCCTCACTCCCAGGACACGGAGATACTGAGAGACACCCAAGCCATCACCTGGGCTCCGGATACGCCCTTCCTCTCCTCCACCGAGAGCAGCGGCCAGATTTCCCCTTGGCCATCGCGATCACTCGCCCCAGCCAGGACAGGCTCTCCCTTCTTGCCTGTGGACTTGCAGGTATGAGGGGCTCCAAGTGGCCAGGGCAGCCGTCTCAACCTCAGGTCAAAGGAGCATTGTCCGTCTCCTGATGGAAGCATCCCCCCCGCCCGTGAGCGCTGAGGTTAACAGGTCACCTGTGCTAACAGGGAGGGTGGAGCTGCACGCCCACCGCCTGGCTCGGCCACCAGAGAAGCGGCGGCAGCACCTCGGTGGACACTGACATGCAGCCTGTGTGGCTCTGGGAGCCCTGCCCAGCCCGGCAGGGCATTGCCACCCAGCTGGCATTGCAACTGATCCTTCAGGAGGCCACGCCACGGCTCCAACTAGCCAGCTGCTCCCCGAGGGTGGGGACACGGGGGTCGTGGGCCCACGCCTCACCTTCCTGTACAGTGAGCACCCTGATGGGAAGGGGCTGCATGGAGTACCCAGCAGTGGTGGGGCATCCTGCGTATCCATGGTTGGCAGTCTGGGCAGAAGGATTGCTTGAAGGGAGGAAACCTGTAACCAAAGTGAGCATCTGTCCCAGCGAGAACAGAGAGCTTCTCCTTCCACAATGGAAGTGGTCCAGTGTCACCAACCTGCTGCCAACTGGCTGGCAGGTCTCCCCCAGGAGGAGCGCCCTCCCCAGTCTGGGTTCCGAGCATTGCTCTTTAGACTAGAACAGAAGACAGAGATCTCTAATGCAGGTAAAACTTGCTTGGCAAAACCAGGAAATGAGGTATGAAAACACTGGAAGTGAGGTGTGAATCCACGAAGTGAGGCTTGAATCCACCAAGTGAAGTGTGAACCCACCAAGTGAGGCGTGAACCCACCAAGTGAGGCGTGAACCCACCAAGTGAGGCGTGAACCCACCAAGTGAGGCGTGAACCCACCAAGTGAGGCGTGAAACCACGAAGTGAGGTGTGAAACCACGAAGTGAGGTGTGAACTCATGAAGTGAGGCGTGAACCCACGAAGTGAGGTGTGAACCCACGAAGTGAGGCGTGAACCCACCAAGTGAGGCGTGAAACCACCAAGTGAGGCGTGAAACCATCAAGTGAGGCATGAAACCACAAACTGAGGTGTGAATCTATGAAGTCAGGTGTGAATCCATGAAGTGAGGCATGAAACCACTAAGTGAGATGTGAAACCACAAAGTGAGATGTGAAACCACAAAGTGAAGTGTGAACCCATGAAGTCAGGTGTGAAACCACCAAGTGAGGTGTGAAACCACAAACTGAGGTGTGAATCTATGAAGTCAGGTGTGAATGAATCCACGAAGTGAGGCGTGAAACCACGAAGTGAGGCGTGAAACCACGAAGTGAGATGTGAAACCACAAAGTGAAGTGTGAACCCATGAAGTCAGGTGTGAACCCACCAAGTGAGGCGTGAAACCACCAAGTGAGGCGTGAAACCACCAAGTGAGGCGTGAAACCATCAAGTGAGGCATGAAACCATCAAGTGAGGTGTGAAACCACAAACTGAGGTGTGAATCTATGAAGTCAGGTGTGAATCCATGAAGTGAGGCATGAAACCACTAAGTGAGATGTGAAACCACAAAGTGAGATGTGAAACCACAAAGTGAAGTGTGAACCCATGAAGTCAGGTGTGAAACCACCAAGTGAGGTGTGAAACCACAAACTGAGGTGTGAATCTATGAAGTCAGGTGTGAATGAATCCACGAAGTGAGGCGTGAAACCACGAAGTGAGGCGTGAAACCACGAAGTGAGATGTGAAACCACAAAGTGAAGTGTGAACCCATGAAGTCAGGTGTGAACCCATGAAGTGAGGTGTGAAACCACCAAGTGAGGGGTGAAATCACCAAGTGAAGTGTGAACCCATGAACTGAGGCATGAACCCACAATGTGAGGCGTGAACCCACAGTGAGGAGGAGCCGCCCTGAGCCTTGCTGCAGCCCTCCTGGGGCCTTGATGCCCAGAAGCCGCCCTTCCTGTCTTTCCTGCTGTCACAGCCCTGATTTTACTCGTCAGGGAGCCGCTTGCTCTGCCAGGGGGCACGCTCTCACCTTGGGTGCAGGAGGTAGACTGTGGTTGGAGTGAGCAGTCGTGGTCTCCCCTCTGCCAGGGCTCGGCCTCAGGTCCACCCATGGGCCAGTTCTGACCAGCAGCTGTGAGAGAGAGTTGAGGACAGGTGTTCTGGGAAACATCTCCCTTCCAGATGAAAAGCTATCTCTTCACAAGGGAAAATTCCCCTTTCCATTGTCTCCTACTTTTCTGCTTGAGATACAGCAGTCTTTTGACCATAAATAAGTCAACAAAATTAGGGAGCGAAACGACAAGCTCAAGAATATATTTCTGTGAATATTCATCACAGTCATTGATAAGAACAAAAATAAGGAAGGAAATTAAATGTTTAAAAGGGATTAAAATATAGAGATATATCTATATGATGATATTATACAACCATAGACATATTTATCGGCAAGGAAACATTGCTATGATCGTTTGTTAGGGGACAAAATCAGGTTACAAATAGTTTGTGCATACAAGCGTGCTCAGTCACTTCAGCCTGGTCTGACTCTTTGCAGCCCACGGACTGCAGCGCGCCAGGCTCCTCCCTCCATGGGACTCTCCAGGCAAGAAGACTGGAGCGGGTTGCCCTTTCCTCCTCCAGGGGATCTTCCTGACTCAGGGGTTGAACCTGAGTCTCCTGTGTCTCCTGCATTGGAGGCGAATTCTTTACCACTGTGCCACCTGGGAAGCCCACAGTTTGTAGGAACTGTTTTTCGTGAATATGTGTGAGTTTGTATAAAAAAGAAAGAAAGGGGGAGGTTACAGACCAACACGCCGACACTGGTAACCTTCCAGCGGGGGAATTGTGGGTAATTTTTTTCTAAATGGAAGGAGAGAAAAGCCCTGTTTTCCCAACATTGTTGAGTCTTGGGCTCCACAGAACAACCTGCTAACAGGTGTTTCTGCATGAGCTAGCTAAATATCCATCCTACTTCCAACCCGGCAGTAATTTTTGGTATTTTTAGTTGAACACTTACTGACACGCTGCACATATTTCTGAAAGGGTTTCTCCTCAGCCACTAGAGGTGTCCTGCAATCTCAGCTGTCTCGGCAGTAACGAACCCCCTGCCAGTGCAGGAGATGCAGAGACTCGGGCTCGACCCCTGGCTCAGGAAGAGCCCCGGAGGAGGACGTGGCACCCACTCCAGCATCCTTGCCTGGAGAGTCCCATGGACAGAGGAGCCTGGTGGGCTGCAGCCCATGGGGTCACACAGAGTCGGACACGGCTGAGTCCAGCGTGAGGAGCCGTGGTCGGAGGGCACCTCAACAGGCGTGTTCGCCTGGCACTCTGACACGCTTCGTCTCCTCCAGATCGCCTCTCTTCTCCGTAGCCTCTTCCTTCCTTTGCCAGGAACACGAGGCAGGGCCTTTCGTGTGTGTGCTTCCCAGCCTCTGCCCCCAGACTGCTGTCCCCTCGCTGGACAGAGAGCGCTGCGCACACGAGAGTAACACACACCCGTCTCCCTCCCTCCTCCCTGCAGCCTCCATGCCCCCACGCTCACTGCACACTCCCCTCCCCGCCCTTCCCCTCCTCTCCCTCCTCCCTGTAACACTCACTGGTTTTCCTGTCTCTTATACACATCTAGATGTGTATAAGAGACAGCCCTCCATCCTCCTCCTCCCCTCCTCCCTTCTCCCTTCCCTCCCCCTCTCCCTCCTCCCTTCCCCTTCCCTCCCTCTTCCTCTCCCTTCTCCCTCCTCCCTCCCCTCTTCCCTCTCCCCAGGGCCCCAGGCTCCTATCACTGTCAGATCCATTATTCACACACTGTACTTTTCCCACTTACATTAAGGTGATTATTGCTCCCTCCTCCCTGCTTTTTCTTTGCTCTCTTCTTCCCCAAAAGGGAGATAGGTGGGTATTAATACAAACATTCTTTATTATTTTGGCAAAGAAAACAAATGAGAATCAAGTCGTCTTCTTCCTGTCAGAGTGCCGATGAAGAGAAGCGTCGATAAACAGAACAGTCTCCTGAGCTGCTGGCTCGAGATCCCGCACAGGAAGTAGAATAAAGCAGATCCTGACACGGAGACGCGGTGTGCTCACTCTGAGCTTGGGGCTGCACTTTGTCTGTTAACCGTTGCTGAATGAAGACTGGCCCTAACTTGCTCAGGGTCCACCTGGAGCCCAGCTCCTGGCCCCTTGAGGCCCTCGGCTCCTCCTCACCCCGTCCCCTGCCTCCCTGATGTCACCCAGCCCTGTCCTCCTTTCAAGGGACCACCTGCCTGACCCCAGGGATTTCCAGGCACACGGATGCCACGTGCCCCGAGCAGCTTGTACACACCTGTGGGAAGGGAGACAAAGGAGATGGACCGACAGAGAGAGAGAGATTGTTCCAGCAGAAATCCACCCCTGGGATGTAAGAAGCTCTGCCCCTTCCTCCACAAAGGCCCTGGGTGCTGATCTCAAGGAGCCTTGGGCAGAGGCTGGTCAGGACAGAAAACGCTGTGTCTCAGAATCCGGGGCACCTGGGAAAGCAGCGTGAAGGTTGAATAGGGAGCTCGATCCCCCCAAGGCCCACCCAGACAAGGCCCGGCTCCCCCCGAGGCCCGGCCCGGACAGGGGCCTCCCCACTTAGGCTGCTTCCAGAATCCCCTGGTGCTGGGGCTGTTCCTGGGGTCACTGGGCAAGCCGGCAGGAAGCGAGAGAGGAGACCCCAAGCCCGGCTGTGCCTCTGTGGTCTCTGCACCATCTGCGTCTACCCACCTACCCTATCGCCCACTTATCATCTATGTTCTAGCTGTTCATCTCTCTGGTTACCTATCTTATATCTATCGTATATCTGTTCATCTACCTGTCACTCAACACCCCGAGAAGCCTCCCTGGTAACTGACACTGTGAGCGCTGTAGATCAAGGCACACCTGTCCACTCTGCGAGCTGGCTAAAGCTCCGTGTGTCCCCCAGCTTTGTGGCCACATTGGGGTCACTGCTATGGTTGGCGTTACCGTTGGCTGCTGAGGAGGCCTCTGGCCCAGAGGCCACAGGAACAAGCTCCAAAAGACAGGAGCACGGCTGTGGGTCTGAGGTCCAAGTCCACCGTCAAGTAGCTGATGATGGATCAGTCCCTCCGCCTGTAAAGCGAGGTTCAGGAACCGAGCTCCCTTTCCCTCTAAGCTGCCAGGACCCGACAATCTCAGTCTCAAGCTAAGCAGGTAACCAAGGCCTCAGCAGCAGCACAGAGAACAAAGAGCAGGGCGCGGCCCGCGTATAACAGAAAGGAGTCCCAACGGAAAGCGCCGGGAGGGCCCAGGGCCCAGCATCACTGACCGACTCAGAAGGAAGAGAAAAAGTCTTCTCCCTCACTCACCCTCGGCTTCTCTCAGTCAGGCAACACTGCTTTTACTGGAGAATAAGTTTTTCACAAAGATTTTGCCTAGTATCCAACACTGAGTCTCTAAAAACATCAAACCAACGAAATGAATTTCCAAGTTGGTTAAAAAAACCGCAGTTCTCAAACGAAATCGGCTGGTTTTCTCAAATCTCTTTGTAAAAGGTATTCAGTAGGTGCCAACAACTTGCTGGGGCCCTGGAGTTCAGGGTCAGCAATGGCCTGAATCTGGGGTCTCCCAAGATCTTGTCTGCTCCCCACCTTGGGGCCTGGCACCCCGCAGCCCATGGCCAAGGGCCCACTCGGTGTGTGTAGGCCCAGCCACACACACTGAAATGCAGAGGAAAAAAGCTTGGAGAAACTGCCACCAGAATCCTCGTTTTTTGTAAGATTTATTTTATTTGCATTTATTTAGAAAGCCACCCCCCAACACACACACACTCAGGAGACCCATCTGTCAAAGCCTTTGTCTTCCAGACCATTTCCAAAGGTGTGAACTGTTTTAAGAGAAGGTGAAATTTGAGGGGGAAAAACCCTACAGAGCAGAAACATTAAGGATGAGTATTCACATGTCAAAAAAATGCACTGCTTTATGGAAGACTCACGGCCGTGTTTTTAGTTCTATACAAATCCAGTGCTTTAAACGCCTTTCAGTTAGAAGAACCGACTCACACTCGCCTCTCTTTCCACTTTGCTTCACCTGAGGCGCAACGTGCTGAGAGCCATTGCTGCCACTTTCCTTCTGGGGCATCTCGGGCTTCCCTAGAGCTGGGCGCGCCGCGTCACGCTGACAGCGTGCTGATGCAGACAGTCCTGTGAGGTCTGCAGCACGTCCTGCCGGCCGCTAGGAGGGAGTCACCCGGTCTGTCCTTCTGCAAAGTGGGGACAGCCTTGCTGACCGCACCGGCGTCTCAGGACGGTGCTGGGTTCACAAAGCGAGAAAAGCAAGGCCCACCCCCGACACGGACCGCGAGCGTTCTGGGGACAAACGGGCCACCTGCTGGCAGTGGGCGCCCCCGCCCCCCCGGGCAGGGATTCGGGGTCATGGCGGCTCGCAGCCGCTGCCCAAGGCACATGCCTTCCGGCCATGTCCTCCCCTGGAATCCGTCTGACCCCTGCCCTGCCTCCTCAGGCCACGTGGGCCCCGGGCCCGCTGCCCAGAGGGTGCAGGGGAGCAGACTGGGCCTTACCCAAGGGGCCACACCACGGACCAGCGAGCCCACTTTCCGTGGAGGTGGGAGGACCCCCACCCCTGAGCGAATGAAGAAGCCAGAGCTCCCCCAACTCCGTGACCTCTCCCGGGGACACAGGGGACAGGCCCGGCGGCGCTGGGTGCCATCCCCTGGACGCCGAGGCCGTGCTCTGACCACGTCAGGGCCCCCTTCCATTTCCAGCATCACAGGGGGAAGGGGCGCAGCATGGCGCCTGCCAGCCGAGTGAGCAGCGGGACGCGAGGAGAGGGGGGGGACGCGGGGCGCCAGGCCTCCCCCCGCCTCCGGAAAGACTCCAGCTCATCCGACCCGCCTGGGGCCACGCCGCAGGCTCCTCCCGCTGGGCCCCCGACGGCCAGTGTGCCCCCCGCTTGGCCACCCCAGGACTGTGCTTCTGGGAACAGTCCACCCACGCGTGTCACAGCCGCTGGGGGGCAGGGGTCGGGGAACAGGGCAGGGCCGGGTGAGGACAGGCCCTCGGGGTCCCGCGGGCAGGCTGCGCCGATGCTCGCTGGGGGGCGGTCCCAGGGCCAGCGTGGACGCGCACGTGGCCGAGGAGACGCGCTGCTGGAGTCCGCACTCGTCAGCCCCCAGGCGCCTGTCAGTTTGCACACAGTTGCTTCTAGGTCGTCTCAGGAGCGCGGCTGCGCAGCGAGGGGCCGTCTCCATGCTGGGCTGCAGGACCCAGACGGGGACACGCAGGGGCGGGGACCTGTGACCAAGGACGCGGGCCGCTCCGCCACCTGCCCTCCTTCCACTCCCAGCCCGGACCGCGTCCTCAGCCCCGGGGGGCGTCCTCTACCCCCAAGTCGGGCCTCTGCGGTCCTGAGAGCTTGGAAGGGTGCGAGGTGAGGACGGAGGGGCTTTCCCGGGCTGACCCCATGGGAAGGGCCCCAAAGGGGTCCTTTGATTTTCCTCCCCCAGACCTCAAATCTAAGCCCCGCTGCTCACCCCTCAACGCCTGCTTCTCTAAGCAGCCCCTGAGGCCTGTGCTGACGGCGAGCGCGGGGCAGGGCGGGGAGGGGCCTGCAGGTGCCCCAGCGCCTCCCTTCCCCTCGCCGCCCTCCCGGCCGCCGGCCTCGGGACACGCTCCCCTGGGGACGCCCACCGCCCAGCCGCGCCAGGCCTCCCCAGGCTGCGCCCCCGGAAGACACTGTCTCACAGGGTCAGTCCCGGGAGCAGGAACTCGTGACGGAGGCGCCCGGGGAGGAGGCGGGAGGGGCCGAGAGGCCAGGCCGTGAGAAAGTTGTGCCCAGCGGGAATCAAGCCGGGTGGCCTCCCGGGCCTCCTCGTCCCCCGTTTCCTGCCAGAGAGCAAACCCAGTTACTGACCTTTGCAGAACTGACAGCGATGTCACACAGTCGGCTCGGGTGGGGCCCTGACCGTCCAGCTACCCACCTGGCAACTTGCTCGTTGCAAACTCTTCGTTGAAAGAGAGAAACCGGCTTCTGAGGTGACGGCCGATAAGGCCTTTGCTGACAAAGAGAGATACCAGGTCCCGAGAGGCTCTGGTCCAGCGGCCCCAAGCGGAGGCAGCACGGGGAGGGGCTGCTGAGGGCGCGGCGTCTGCAGGAGGGGGCCCGGGGCACTGGCTCAGGAGGGCAGACACCGCGGAGCATCGAGCCAGCTCTGCCCAGGGTCCAGGGCCTGGGCTGCCCGGGGCGGACCTTCCAGTGAAAGCCCTCACTCACTCGCAGATGTGTGCACACGTGCACGCACACACGTACACGTGCACACTCACATTTGCACTCACACGTGCACACACGTGCACTCACATGTACACGCACACACGCACACATGTCAGGCCCTTCCCTTTACAAACATCATTGCCTGGAAGGCCACCCCCCACCCCCCACATCCTCAAAAGAAAGTGACAGTGAGGTCGCTCACTCAGGTCCGACTCTCTGCGACCCTGTGGACTGTCGCCCACCACGCTCCTCTGTCCATGGGATTCTCCAGGCAAGAGTAGCATCCTCAAAGCACCACCTGAAAACACCCAGAAAACCCTCTGACAGAAGGCGAAGGCCCTGTTGATTGAAAGGAAATGAGACTGACTTCTCTGGGGAGATACTGTGTCCATCACCGGTAAAAGGGCGCGTGGAGTTAACAGGCCTGCTGGTTTCAGAGCAGACAGATGCGGAGCGCGGGACACGCAGAGAAGAGGGCCTGTCGGCACACGCCTTGCGCCCTCCTCTGTGCTCATCCTGCCGTCGAGCCAGGCGCACTCACGCCGACTGGCTGACGTCACAGCCGCGTGGCTGGTCTCCGTACCAGCACTTCCGCCCAGATATGGTTTCTGCCCAAATGTAAGCCTGCAGAGCCAGGAGCCAGGCCCGGGGCTGCAGATGGCAGCTTGAGAGCCTCGCGCGGGGGCTGCGGGGACGGGGCGCTATCCTCCCCCAGCCCCCCGGCGATGACACCAGTTCTGAGCGTGCTCCTTCCCGGGGGGTGGACAGGCCGGCTTGGGAAGGAGATGCTGTGCAGGCCTGCTTGCAGCAGGTGGTTTGAGCCCTGGAGGTTTTAGGGGGCTCAGCCCTGCCCCCTCCTGGCTCAGCACGCTGCCCTCCTGGTGGCTGCAAGGCATCTGCGAGTGAAAGGTGAGGTCGGGAAAGGGGTGCTGACCGCCCGCCAAGGCCCAGCGGCAGGGGGTCCCCTTCGTGTTGGCCCCTCTGCCCTCCTGCCCCTGGTCTGTGGGAACCGCACGGAAGAACGCGTGGAGAGCCAGGGGTGGCGGCCGGCTCCTGCCTGGCACTGTCCCGCGGGTTGCCAACGTGCCGACGCCTCCCCGGCCGGCCGTCCTGGCCTCCTTCACGCTCTGCGGGTGAGACCAGGGGTTCCCCTGGGAATCGACAGCCCCGGGGGTGGGGGGGTGCATCCCCCAGGGCGCCCGAGGCCTGGCCTTCCCAGGAGCGGAGGAGGCAGCCCCTGCTTAGGGATGGGAAGATGGAGCTGAAACTCCGGCGGGAAAGGGAGCGTTCCCGGAAGCGAGGCTGCACAAACACACAAGGATCATCTCGGGGTAAAGCTGAGTGCCGTCTGGAAGGGACCACTGTTCCCAGGCAGTGGGGGCTGTGTCTTCCGACCTGAGACTCCCCATCTTCCTCACCTTCCTTTGATGGAGAATACAGGTTTTCAAGAAAATCTTGAAAGCCACGGATGAAGGAACTCTTCAGCCTAAGGAGGTGGTTCCCCTCCAGACCCAGGAGCCCAAGTCCAGAGGCCCCGTCCCCCCGCTGGGCGCTCATCAGTTCTTAGCAGAGGGAAACGCGTCTCCAGAAACATCGTAACACTCACTGGTTTTCAGAAAAGAGAGGTGGGCTCTCAGTGCCCATTTATTTTTTGGTTTCTTTTTCTAAGAACACGGGTCATGACTCCACTTCAAATTACTAACTTGTGCGACTGTGTTCCTTTACTTGGGATATTAATATTGAAAACCAGTGAAAAGCCTGGCACTCGTAACTCGGAGGGACTTCGGGTCGCTTAGCTGGGCTCTTTGTGTTCTGATAGCAAAATATCCTTTTCTCCCCTGAAAACAGAGGAATTTTGAAAAAGTAACTCAAAAGCCTTTTTAATTTAAAAACAAGAAGCGGGCTCCGGCCCAGGTTCCAGGCGCGTGTGGTGCCACCGGGACTGAGAGCACCTGCCACGGCCGCTGGCTGAGGGCGCGCCTCTCCCCTCGGGAAAGCCCCTGCCCCCCGGCCCGCGCGCTCTGTGTCTGCAGGGCACCCTCTGTGCTGCCGGCGGGCAGCATCGAGCCAGTCCGCTTTCAGGCATGACTTACAGAGGAAATGAGCTACAGGAGCGTCGGTTCTTCGGTGCTCAGCTTCCTTTACGGCCCAGCTCTCACACCCATACACGACCACTGGAAAAACCATCCCTTTGACCAGACGGACCTTTGTCGGCAAAGTAACGTCTCTGCTTTTTAATAGGCTATCTAGGTTGGTCACAGCTTTCCTTCCAAGGAGCAAGTGTCTTTTAATTTCATGGCTGCAGTCACCATCTGCAGTGATTTTGGAGCCCAAGAACTGACTCATTGGAAAAGACCCTGATGCTGGGAAAGATTGAAGGCAGGAGGAGAAGGGGACGACAGAGGATGAGATGGCTGGATGGCATCACTGACTCAATGGACATGAGTTTGAGAAGCTCCGGGAGTTGGTGATGGACAGGGAGGCCTGGCGTGCTGCCGTCCATGGGGTCACAGAGAGTCAGACAGGACTGAGCGACTGAACTGACTGACTTACAAAGAGAGCACGATGTCTCCCCACGTCTGCCAAGGAGTGCGCCCGTCTCAGCCTTCCTGGCTTCCCAGCTGTATTTTGTACATGAAAAAAGGGAAGGTTTTAATACAGTGTCTCTGTGTAAAGAGTTTTAAAACCAAAAACAGGGCGCTCTGGCCCGTAACTTGCCGTCGCCCTTCCTTTGTCTCCGGGTCTCATCTGTCTCCTGCTTTTCTCATCCTCAGGTGGAACCGCCGCCAAGATGCAGATTTTCGTGAAGACCCTGACGGGGAAGACCATCACTCTTGAGGTCGAGCCCTCGGATACAATAGAAAATGTCAAGGCCAAGATCCAGGATAAGGAAGGAATTCCTCCTGACCTTTGCCGGCAAGCAACTGGAAGATGGACGTACTTTGTCTGACTACAACATTCAAAAGGAGTCCACTCTTCATCTAGTGTTGAGACTTCGTGGTGGTGCTAAGAAAAGGAAGAAGTCTTACACCACTCCCAAGAAGAACAAGCATAAGAGAAAGAAGGTTAAATTGGCTGTTCGGAAATACTGTAAGGTGGAGGAGAATGGCAAAATCGGTCGCCTTCGCCGGGAGGGTCCTTCAGATGAATGTGGTGCTGGAGTTTTATGGCCAGTCACTCGACAGACATTATTGTGGCAAATGTTGTCTGACCTATTGTTTCAACAAACCAGAAGACAAGTAACTGTATATTGGTTAATAAACATATGAGCTAACATTTAAAAAAATAAATAAATAAATAAAACCAAAAACAGGATTCTAGTATGTAGCCTATGTTCTTTTCCCCACAGACCTCTTCGACACTGACACTGTATCTGGATTTATTCTGTTACTTACAATATGTTACAAAAAGAAAAAGCAGAGAGCTCTATCTTAGACAGGAGAAAGACAGTTATCTTACACATTTTCTGAGAAACCTTTAAAATAATCTTTAAAAGCTTACACATTGTTTTATGAGATTTAAAATATAAATTACAGGAGTATATTATTTTCTAATGAAACTCATTTTTGGAAGGTTTTGCAAATATTTCATCATTAACATTTTTCCTTTTTAAAAAATAAAGTCAGGAATTTTTTTCCACATTGAATTTTTTTTGTACTTCTTCAAACACAGGAGAAGTCGCAAATGCAATGATTTTATCAATGCTATTGCCAACGCAGGAGATAATTTCTTAGACTGACTGTGAGAAAGACTAGACAAGCCGACTGGGGCCCGCGAGGCCCACTCTTCTCAGCCCACCTGACAATGGTTCTGGGAAGTGCTTGCTGATTTTATTTCTTGCTCATCTTTCTAAACGGAATCCATTAGAATTTTGGCCTCCATAGCCATGATCTGCATGCAGGAAAATGTTTTAAAATGCAAAAAAAATAGGAAAATGCAGGTAAGCAATAAAGTTAGAAAAGCCTCGATGATGCTCGCTCTCTTTCCTTTCAGCTTTACCACCAGGTGGAGAGAGGTGCGGAAGCAAGGGCGGGCTGCCCCTCAGGCCACAGCGCCCCGCCGCGCCCCTCGGCCATCCCTCAGGAATACGCGCCCTGGGCTGTTCCGGGGCGCAGGCTGCCCAGGGGCCGCGGGCGGATATTCCGGGCTGGACTCGAGGCTGCCTCCTAGAAGGTGTGGGGTCTACATAGATGAGCACCCGGCTTCCATCTCTAGGCTAACGGGTCGAACTTTAAGAGTAATTAAGTGTGCTGCAGACCACACCAAGACGTGCTTGCACCCGTCCACCGCCCGCTCGCCACCCCGGCCCCTCCATCGCCCGCTCGCCAACCTAGCTCCTCCATTGCTTGCTAGCCAACCTAGTTTTGTGCTGACTTTCCCTCAGCAACATGGGACCACAGCTGTCCCCAGCGTCACCGCGCATGGACGTCAAGCCTCCTCCTGTAGGCTTTCCCAGGCATCACATCTAGGAAGCTAACACAGCTTAGGAGCTGCTGACATCGTGGTCTATGCTCCACATTCGGATGAGCTGGACTGGCCATTTTAAGGGCTTCTTTCAAGCTGGAGCTGTCTCTGGCTTTACTCACCCGCCCAGGTCCCCAGGAGGCGATCAGAGCGGCAAGAGGAGGGGACAGATGCCCGGTGGTGACCGTGGACACCAGACCCTGGGGAGGGACTTCACGCCAGCAGGAAAATGCAACCTAGAGACCAGCACCGCCCACTCAGCCGTCGGCACTTCTGTGAGTACAGGCCTCAGGCCCTGAGGAGCCCATGGCAGAGGAGCCTGGCGGGCCACGGTCCATGGGGTCGCAAAGAGGCAGACAGGACTGAGCAGCTGAGCACGCACGCGTATCTCATGTACAGACAGGCATGTGCACACATTGTGCTTGTTTACTTGCTTAGTCCTGTCCGCCTCTTTGTGACCACACGGCCTGGAGCACGCCAGGCTTCCCGACCTTCGCTCCTGTCCTCTCCCGGAGTTTGCTCAGACTCACATCCATCGGGATGGTGATGCCATGCAATCATCTTGTCCTCTGTCACGAGAAGCATAACTTTATGTCTCTATGTGTGTACAGAAATTTGAAGGTGCCCTCCTCCCCTTCTTATGTAAACGGTAACAGACCACACACCTAGCTCTTCTGACCCTGTCTAGGCTTCCTCTCTATCTGTGAATAAACTATAAATTTACTCAAGATATTCCTTTAGTGGAAGTTGCTCAGTCACGTCCCACTCTTTGCGACCCCATGGACTATACAGCCCATGGAACTCTCCAGGCCAGAACACTGGAGCGGGTAGCCTTTCCCTTCTCCAGGGGATCTTCCCAACCCAGGGATCAAACCCAGGTCTCCCGCACTGCAGGCGGACTCTTTCCCAGCTGAGCCACCAGGGAAGCCCGCTCGAGGAAAGGGTTGCTCCCAGTTTGGGGAACGTCTTTTTGTCTCTGCCGTCACAGTCGCTACAGGGAGCAGCCACGTGAGCCTCCTGTATCCTTGCCCGTGTGTCTCTGGAACAGATTCCTGGGAGCAGGACCTGACCTTTTCCCACGTCACCCGATTTCCTCCAGGGCTGGGCCGCGCGTCTCCCCGCCGCGTGTGAGTGTGTTTACTGCATGGCGGTACCAACAGAGGGTGGTGTTGCGAGCCTGGGCTTTTATCTGACAGAGGAAAACAGGATCCCGCAGTACTGAAGCGGATCAGAGGATGGGATGGGACCTCTGGAGTGCTTCGCTGCGGCGCAGGCGGGAGGAGGGAGGGGAATTACACTTGCACAGAGATTGGAGTTTAGTAACCGTGATGGGTTCTTTGAAAGAGTGAATGACTGCCTGAGTGAATGAAGGAAGGCTGGGATTAAGCATCAGTAAGTCACTTGTGTCATCTGTCAGCCGAGCTGCAGGTGGCCGGGGTGGGGGCGTCAATGCTCCCGGGGTTGGGTTCACCCCCGCCCGAGCTCACCCCTCGGTACCAGCGTCAGCCTCTGTCTCAGCACGAGCGAGGCTCTCCTGGCCTCGGTCCTGGGGATGGAGCCAGAAAAGACGTGCCTCTTGCTGCTGAGAAGGGTGACATTTCCCCCCACAATGAGGCCTCGTCACCAGGCAGCCCCCAGTGAAGGTGCCGACTCGCTGCTCAGTTGCGCTGAGTGATGTGTGTAAATAGCATTGATTAGAGTGTGATTGCGAATGAGTGGCGTGATCAGGTCTTGTCACGAAGTGTCCGCCCCCGTCAGTCACCGCTCCCCGGCAGGTGTGGGCGGCGTCCCCTGGGGCTTGGGTTCTCATCCCCCCCCACCCGCCTCCCATGGACAAGGCCTCCCCTCAGAGCCGCATACGGGCCTGGAGGGGACAGGCAGGGGGCGAGGCCCAAGGGTGACGCTTCCCCGACGATGCCGCCTCGGGCTGCACCGCCCTCCCGCCCTGCCTGCTGTCATCCATCCACGAGGGGGTGGGGACCCCACTCGAGCGAGGCTGAGGTCCCGAGTTCCTCCCTCTGGACCCAAAGACCGGAGGCTCTGCCGGAGCCCTGGCTGTCTGCAGCTGTTGTACCCAGCGTCACGTTCACGAAGGAGGCCCAGGTGTCTGCAGAGCTTTGCTGAATGGCATCGCTTCCGAGACGGGTGCAGAGGGCCAAGCGCCGTGCACACAGAGCAGAGATCCGCCCCCCGTCCCGGGTGTCATCAGGAAGTCGTTGCAAAGAGCGGAGCTTCCTGGACAGTCCTGGTTTTTTAAATGACTGAAACGCGTCTAGGTCTCCATCTGCCACAGCACGGGCCCTTCTAACTTTGGGTGCAGACCCCAGATCCGGGGTCTTCTGCTGAGAAAGGAGCCTGGTCCGTTCCTCACACGTCGTTTCTTTGGACACAGTGAGGAAGTGCTCAGACGTGAGTGCTGGGCTTCACAGCCCACCATGAGACGGAGGGCATCCCTGAATGAAACAGACTCCCTCTCGGGCATCGAGGAAGCGGAGACCTCTCCTCCCTCATCGCTGGTCGGTTACTCAGCTTGAGAACCACCGGCGAGTCCATTCCTGACGCAGGGCCAGGGCACATACGGTCAGGAGGCGAGCTCTGAGGGTATTTCCCAGCCTTTGGGCACCCAGGCGAATAGGCACCAAGGGCAGGGCTTCCCCTTTCATCTCTTTAGAAGACAAATGTCTCGGGAAAGAACTAACTGCTTCAGCTGCCACTTCCCTATCAGAAAGGCAACAGGCGGCGCTTCCCGAGGAAAAGGTGAAATTTACGCTTCTGCTCGATCCCGAAAGAGCCTCCCGTGGCGGGGGAGGTGCGCACATCTCAGTGTATCGGCCTCTCTGCCTCCTGTCAGGGGTGCGTGTGTGTGTACAGACGTCTCAGTGTACCAGGCTCCCTCACAAGTCAAGAGAAATGGATGGGTTAGTCCTGAAAGGCCGTAACTGCCGCAGTGAGATCCGGCCCTGACTGAGCCAGGTTGGGTGGCTGCCTCATGCCCACCAGGAGTCCATGGTGGGAGCTGTGCAGGGTCGTCTCACCGGGGCCCACAGCTCACAACACTGGGACCAGTCACCTTGCTGGCTGTGCCGCAGGCCCAAACAAGTCTCCACATTTGACCTGAACATGGAATATTCAAATGCAATCATGCGCAACCTATGTTCTGGGGTGTGATAGAGTCATTTTAGGAATAAACAAAATGAAAACACATCAAATGACTTATTAAGTCATAATTATAATCTAACAATTATAATCTAACAATTTAGAACAATTTTGTGATTTTGTGAGACCCCAGGTCTAACGTTGCAGTGTTCTCTCAGCGGCAGAACCAGATGGTGATTGGAAGCACCCCCCAACTCCCAGCAGCACAAACAGCCCGCTGCCCCCTCAGTCTTCTGCGTTTATGAGGTGCGAGGCTCAGAACCCCTGTAACCGGAGTTAATCACCCAAGAAATCGGAGCACCGGTTCTCGAGCAATGCCTGAGGATGCTGCCGTGGGGTCTGAGCCTCTGAGCCTCGGGGGTGAGACCGTCCTCGCCAGGAGGCATCAGAGAAAGCCCAGAACCTCCCCCTTCTCTGGGTGGGCAGCGTCCGGGAGTGGACCGTGGGGCAGGAAGAAGGAAATTTGGAGCTAATCCTCGTGACTCGAAAGAGACATTGTCATCCAAACTGGAAGAGAAACACTGGAAAGAAGGGAAAAGATGAAAGCAGGAGAAAGTAAACGCAGAGGGCGTCAGGCAGCCCTCTTCTCTGCTTCCTCCTGAGAGGGATTCAAGCAGGACACGCTGCACCTCTGAGGGCCGCTCACCACTGGGCGCTCCACGCCAAGTCCAGCCCCAGGGTCAGCTCCGTCCCGGGAGACGGGCCGCTCGCGGGGAAGCGCAGACGAACTGAGGGCCCCCAGGACCACTGGGGTCCTTGACAGGCTCTCCCAGCAGAGGAAGCAGCAGCCTTTGCTGAGAAACATGTCTCAGCCACCCCCTTCTCCTTGTTTTTCTCCAGGAACATTTGTGCTGAAAACCACAGGAGCGCGCTGTCCGCAGCCCGGCCCGGCGTCCCCCTCCCGAGGCTGAGCGCGCCCGGGTCCGTTCCTGCGGCAACAGGCACTAGCGTCCATCTTGGAGCACCTCTCCTCGGCCCCTGGCTTTCATGCTTGTCATCGTGAAATACCGTCGGGCTTTCCCCAGCTCTGAACAGGATTTGCAGCTGGGAGACATGGCCATCCCCCATCGTGTCTGAATTCGCATAATTGCCGTGACAGTTTTCTAACGATTACCACGTCCAGCCACAGACTCGGGGAGAGGGCCATTCCTGGAACTACACCATGCAGGGTTCTCATTGAACAAGATGTCCAACCACGAGCGGAGAGGAAAAACGGAGAAGGCGGATATATATTTAAATGCAGGCAAAATCCTGTGACACAGCCGCTACTTCCTGGCTCAAATCAAAATTTTAAACAGTTTACTTCCTTCATGCCTTCTCAAGAGTTTCACGCACCAAACTTTCAGTGTCATGACTAATAGCGGCTCTTGCCGAGGCGCACGCTCTTAAAACCCTCTCCAGCCTGCGTGATGTGCGCGCCTTCCTTATTACGGGATGCATTATGCCAGACGCGCCCGCGCGCTGATGGGACGTGGCAACCCTGCTGTGAGAATGCCTATCAGAGCTTCTTTTAAGGCCCTTTCTCAATTGTCAGCAAAGTATTTTTTAAGGTTAAAAGGTGTAAAATTATTCTGAAATGCTTTTCTGACCTGTCGCCTATCATGGCAAAGAGCTAGAGTTCATTTTTTTTCTCTAAAATTGTATTTTTTGAAATGCAGTAATATTAAAAGAATAAGCTTTCTATGAGGAAAATAGTCCTCTGAAATGTTCATGATATTTTTTTGCATGCCTTCTGCTCCGATGACTGCAATATTAATCACTGTTTCATGCTTAGATTTTTTTTTCCGATGCAATTTTTCTTCTCTCAAGCCTCGGCGGCTGCAGAGAAATTAATATAAATGCCGCTACGTTTCTGCGTCTGCTTCTTTTCTCTCTGCTTTTTTACCCCCCGTCCCTGTTTCCGTGGTTGCTTCATATTCCATCAACGTCAAGTCAGATCTGTCGCTGGCCCGAGGTCCAGCCTGGTTATGTGGAGGCGGGGGCCACACGCTGGCGTTGATGGAAACCAGCTGAAGGTGTGGAGCCTCTCGGTCTCCTGCCTTCCTGGCCCCAGGCTTGCCCACCAGCAAAGGGCCTGCCAGTCGCCCCAGGCCGGCCAGCCTGTCGTTCCCCACTCCAGTCTGTGAGGCCCCCTTTTCTACAGTGTGGACTCACCGCCCATCCTGACCATTTCCATTCCAGTAAAATGACTGGTAGATTTTGAAATCCGGGTTCTGCCAAGGCCTGCAGGGAGCTTCCCAGGGACAGAAAAAGCCCCGAGAGTCTCCCCTGGGGACGACGGAGGCCCACGCAGAGTACTGGGGGACAAAGAGGGAAGCGCGAGGGGGGTCAGCCTGCGCTGAGCCCGCCTCCCAGGGCTGCTTCCATCCCTCAGCGAGCCCCCGGCGTCCGCGCCCAGCCCCGTGCAGGCTGTCTCTTCTTCACAGCCCACCATGAGACGGAGGGCATCCCTGAATGAAACAGACTCCCTCTCGGGCATCGAGGAAGCGGAGACCTCTCCTCCCTCATCGCTGGTCGGTTACTCAGCTTGAGAACCACCGGCGAGTCCATTCCTGACGCAGGGCCAGGGCACATACGGTCAGGAGGCGAGCTCTGAGGGTATTTCCCAGCCTTTGGGCACCCAGGCGAATAGGCACCAAGGGCAGGGCTTCCCCTTTCATCTCTTTAGAAGACAAATGTCTCGGGAAAGAACTAACTGCTTCAGCTGCCACTTCCCTATCAGAAAGGCAACAGGCGGCGCTTCCCGAGGAAAAGGTGAAATTTACGCTTCTGCTCGATCCCGAAAGAGCCTCCCGTGGCGGGGGAGGTGCGCACATCTCAGTGTATCGGCCTCTCTGCCTCCTGTCAGGGGTGCGTGTGTGTGTACAGACGTCTCAGTGTACCAGGCTCCCTCACAAGTCAAGAGAAATGGATGGGTTAGTCCTGAAAGGCCGTAACTGCCGCAGTGAGATCCGGCCCTGACTGAGCCAGGTTGGGTGGCTGCCTCATGCCCACCAGGAGTCCATGGTGGGAGCTGTGCAGGGTCGTCTCACCGGGGCCCACAGCTCACAACACTGGGACCAGTCACCTTGCTGGCTGTGCCGCAGGCCCAAACAAGTCTCCACATTTGACCTGAACATGGAATATTCAAATGCAATCATGCGCAACCTATGTTCTGGGGTGTGATAGAGTCATTTTAGGAATAAACAAAATGAAAACACATCAAATGACTTATTAAGTCATAATTATAATCTAACAATTATAATCTAACAATTTAGAACAATTTTGTGATTTTGTGAGACCCCAGGTCTAACGTTGCAGTGTTCTCTCAGCGGCAGAACCAGATGGTGATTGGAAGCACCCCCCAACTCCCAGCAGCACAAACAGCCCGCTGCCCCCTCAGTCTTCTGCGTTTATGAGGTGCGAGGCTCAGAACCCCTGTAACCGGAGTTAATCACCCAAGAAATCGGAGCACCGGTTCTCGAGCAATGCCTGAGGATGCTGCCGTGGGGTCTGAGCCTCTGAGCCTCGGGGGTGAGACCGTCCTCGCCAGGAGGCATCAGAGAAAGCCCAGAACCTCCCCCTTCTCTGGGTGGGCAGCGTCCGGGAGTGGACCGTGGGGCAGGAAGAAGGAAATTTGGAGCTAATCCTCGTGACTCGAAAGAGACATTGTCATCCAAACTGGAAGAGAAACACTGGAAAGAAGGGAAAAGATGAAAGCAGGAGAAAGTAAACGCAGAGGGCGTCAGGCAGCCCTCTTCTCTGCTTCCTCCTGAGAGGGATTCAAGCAGGACACGCTGCACCTCTGAGGGCCGCTCACCACTGGGCGCTCCACGCCAAGTCCAGCCCCAGGGTCAGCTCCGTCCCGGGAGACGGGCCGCTCGCGGGGAAGCGCAGACGAACTGAGGGCCCCCAGGACCACTGGGGTCCTTGACAGGCTCTCCCAGCAGAGGAAGCAGCAGCCTTTGCTGAGAAACATGTCTCAGCCACCCCCTTCTCCTTGTTTTTCTCCAGGAACATTTGTGCTGAAAACCACAGGAGCGCGCTGTCCGCAGCCCGGCCCGGCGTCCCCCTCCCGAGGCTGAGCGCGCCCGGGTCCGTTCC
Source organism: Cephalophus harveyi (assembly GCA_006410635.1). Taxonomy (NCBI): domain Eukaryota; kingdom Metazoa; phylum Chordata; class Mammalia; order Artiodactyla; family Bovidae; genus Cephalophus; species Cephalophus harveyi. The sequence goes on along the minus strand of SJYT01070675.1, from coordinate 473,240 downwards.
TGCGGCAACAGGCACTAGCGTCCATCTTGGAGCACCTCTCCTCGGCCCCTGGCTTTCATGCTTGTCATCGTGAAATACCGTCGGGCTTTCCCCAGCTCTGAACAGGATTTGCAGCTGGGAGACATGGCCATCCCCCATCGTGTCTGAATTCGCATAATTGCCGTGACAGTTTTCTAACGATTACCACGTCCAGCCACAGACTCGGGGAGAGGGCCATTCCTGGAACTACACCATGCAGGGTTCTCATTGAACAAGATGTCCAACCACGAGCGGAGAGGAAAAACGGAGAAGGCGGATATATATTTAAATGCAGGCAAAATCCTGTGACACAGCCGCTACTTCCTGGCTCAAATCAAAATTTTAAACAGTTTACTTCCTTCATGCCTTCTCAAGAGTTTCACGCACCAAACTTTCAGTGTCATGACTAATAGCGGCTCTTGCCGAGGCGCACGCTCTTAAAACCCTCTCCAGCCTGCGTGATGTGCGCGCCTTCCTTATTACGGGATGCATTATGCCAGACGCGCCCGCGCGCTGATGGGACGTGGCAACCCTGCTGTGAGAATGCCTATCAGAGCTTCTTTTAAGGCCCTTTCTCAATTGTCAGCAAAGTATTTTTTAAGGTTAAAAGGTGTAAAATTATTCTGAAATGCTTTTCTGACCTGTCGCCTATCATGGCAAAGAGCTAGAGTTCATTTTTTTTCTCTAAAATTGTATTTTTTGAAATGCAGTAATATTAAAAGAATAAGCTTTCTATGAGGAAAATAGTCCTCTGAAATGTTCATGATATTTTTTTGCATGCCTTCTGCTCCGATGACTGCAATATTAATCACTGTTTCATGCTTAGATTTTTTTTTCCGATGCAATTTTTCTTCTCTCAAGCCTCGGCGGCTGCAGAGAAATTAATATAAATGCCGCTACGTTTCTGCGTCTGCTTCTTTTCTCTCTGCTTTTTTACCCCCCGTCCCTGTTTCCGTGGTTGCTTCATATTCCATCAACGTCAAGTCAGATCTGTCGCTGGCCCGAGGTCCAGCCTGGTTATGTGGAGGCGGGGGCCACACGCTGGCGTTGATGGAAACCAGCTGAAGGTGTGGAGCCTCTCGGTCTCCTGCCTTCCTGGCCCCAGGCTTGCCCACCAGCAAAGGGCCTGCCAGTCGCCCCAGGCCGGCCAGCCTGTCGTTCCCCACTCCAGTCTGTGAGGCCCCCTTTTCTACAGTGTGGACTCACCGCCCATCCTGACCATTTCCATTCCAGTAAAATGACTGGTAGATTTTGAAATCCGGGTTCTGCCAAGGCCTGCAGGGAGCTTCCCAGGGACAGAAAAAGCCCCGAGAGTCTCCCCTGGGGACGACGGAGGCCCACGCAGAGTACTGGGGGACAAAGAGGGAAGCGCGAGGGGGGTCAGCCTGCGCTGAGCCCGCCTCCCAGGGCTGCTTCCATCCCTCAGCGAGCCCCCGGCGTCCGCGCCCAGCCCCGTGCAGGCTGTCTCTCACCGCCGGGACCCAGGTTCAGTCCCTGGGTGGGGAACTGAGGTCCCACAAGCCACGCTGCACAGCCAAAAAAAAAAAATGCTGGTCGAAAAACAACATTTTTCACATGATCAATAATTGAAAACAAACTTGCATTGAACTGAGAGAATAAAGACTTGACTGTGCTCCTCTCCTCTGTGTGGGAAACGCCGGAGCAGGCAGGCAAACGGTGGAAAGGAGGTTCCCAAAGGCAGGGCCAGGTGGGGAACACAGTTCTGAATTTCATGATGTCTGACGAGCTGATCAGAGCATTAACATTTGCACTTGGCTACCATTTCTCATCATTTGAAACAAATGCTCACGTCGGTCCCTGATTTTGTGTCTTTGACGCTGCATTTTCTTTCCTAAGAAAGCCGGCTCTTAGCTCCTGATGACCCCACTGACATGCATCAAGTTTACACCAAACATGCTCTAGAGTGACCCTCAGCTCCCTTCCACCCGACCTGCTAACAGAGACGAGGTTCTTCTCTGCACTAACGTGGGGTCGTCTCCTGAGGGGTCAGCACCCACACGCCCGGCCACAGCTCGGGAGGAAAGCAAACTGATAGGATTCTGTGTGTCTGGTAGACACGAGGGGCCAGATGTCGCCGACGTAAAGAGCTCTCAGTATCCTGCGTCTTCCTTCTGCACACCACGTCACCTCCGTAAGTCAAGGGTTTCAAGCGCCCAGGTCCACTTTTGAGTGCGTGTCCCCCGCACTGAGCTGGGTGTCGCGCGCGGCGTCATCTGCCTCACACACATCTGGCTCATGCGCTTCTAACCCTGGTTACCACGTGGCCCCTGGCACTCTGGGGCTTGGGAGACCGTCCTGACGGACGACAGAGTCTTCAAGCCCCGAGACGGAACGCAGACACGTTTCCCTGTTCATATGTAGGTAAGCGGGAGACGTGGACAGACTCATCCCCAGTGGTCACTTTTGACCACGAAATCTTGCTAGAGAGCATCTCACGGCTCTTCTGGTCTTCAGAGGCACTCCTGGACACATGGCCTCAAGACAAACCATTCTCCACGCCAGAGAATACTTACAGTGGATGAGGACGGGAGATAGCATGTTCATCTTAATGTCCAGAAGAGAAAGGGTGGACTGAGACAGCCGCAGTCCACCAGTGGCGGGGAGTTCCGTGCCCCACGTCCTCACCAGCCCTGCCTCGAACTCAACTCGCTGACCTTAGTGCGCTGCCCGCTGCCCTCAGTCAAGCGCCCTTCCCCATTTCGTGCCATCAGATTTGCTTGCTTGCGACAGCTCTATTTTTTGCTCATTTTATTGTCTTTTGACCTCTTTCTTACTGACATGTAAGACTTCTGTTTTGGAGCAGGAAATAGCAACCCACCTGGTGTTCTTGCCTGGAGAATCCCACGGATGGGGTTCCTGGCAGGCTACGCTCCACGGTCACAAGAGCTGGACACAGTTTAGGGACTAAACCATGGCTTCTTGTTTGAGTGACTCATCTACTGCTCTTCTGCTTGTGCCGCAAACATCTTCTCCTGCTTTCTGGCCGGTGGTTTTGTCCTCTTTGGTAACTTTTGACTAAAAACAACTTTTTTCTGTATAAATTTTTTAAATTTATTTTTAATTGGGGGAAATTGCTTTACAATTTTGTGTTGGTTTCTACTGTACAACAACGCAAATCAGCATAATTATACACATATTGCCTCCCTCCCCTCTCCCCGCCCCACCTTCTAGAACATCATAGAGCTCCAGCCTGGCTCCCTGAGTTACACAGCAGCTTCTCACCAGCTATCTATTTTACACATAAAAAGTGAAAGTCACTCAGTTGCGTCTGACTCTTTGCAACCCCATGGACTGTATAGTAAAATTCTCCAGGCCAGAATACTGGAGTGGGTAGCCTTTCCCTTCTCCAGAGGATCTTCCCAACCCAGGGATCAAACCCAGGTCTCACGCATTGCAGGCAGAATCTTTACCAGCTGAGCCACAAGGGAAGCTCAATTTTTTTTTTTTTTTTTTAAACATGGTGGTGTTAGAAAGAACTTCTTAAATTGAATGGAGATATTTCTAAGACAGTGATGAGTGGATGTGTGGACCCTGGTCCCAGGGTGAGGTCCCCTGCTCTGGAGGGAGTGATGTCTCTCTGATTCTGCTCCTGAAAGTGGCTCTGGTTCACTCTTCTTCCTTCTAAAAGCTTCCTCCTTCTCCTTCAGCCCCACGGGCCGTATTCAGTTCAGACATCAGAGATACAAACTCCGTCCCAGTCTCCTTGTTTACAGGTGGGGAGCGGGGCGGAAGTCATCTCGCCCCTAAAATCACTGCCTCTTTCAGCCCTGGCTGGTGGCTCTGCGGGCTGCAAAATGCACAGAAGTTTAGTTCGTTTTTATCCATTTGGTTTCTCTGTGCTGCAGGTGCTAAGAGCTGCACCCTCGGTTCTTATCCAGAACTTCCTCGTAGATTTCCTCTATTCTTGCTATTTTGCCCGTTTTTCTCTCTGCTGGCCTGCCGGCGCGGGGAGCCCCATCCCGGCCTCTATGCGCCCTGGAGCAGCCGCTGACGGGGCGGCCCCCTCACAGTTTAGTGCACTGAGCAGGGACCCGGGTGTGAGCTCAGTCTGGCATGAAGCAGCCTCAGCACTTCGCAGCCCTTCTGAGCTCACTGTTCCCTGTGAGGAGTGGAGGGGCGGCGACCTTCTCCAACCTTGTAAGCCCCTGAATTTGCGGGCTCTCCCGTTGATTCCGCTTGTGAAGCAGCCAGATCTCTGAGCTAGGCCCCATGTGGTAACGCTTTGCCAAATGCGGGCGCTTCGGCTGCTGCAGGCTTGGTGGTGTCTCCCTGCAAAGAAGAGATGCTGAAGTCTCTCTCCTCGGGGGCACCGTGGACGTGACCTTATTTGGAAATAGGTCAAGTTCAGGTGAGCTCACAGTGGATTAAACAGATTCTAAATCTAATCCCTGGTGCCCACAGGGAGGATGGCCGTGAGGACGCCACCACCAGCCACCCAGGGAGAGACCCGAGCAACCCGAGACAGCGGCGGAGGGGCGCCGCTGATAGGCGAGGAGCACAGGGCCCCCGGGAGCCGCCAGGGGCTGGGAGAGGCCAGGACGCACCCCAGGCCCGGCGGAGGGAGCCCGGCCACGCCCACACCTGGCTGACTCCTGGCCTCCGCACGCCCGCCGTTTCATGCATCTCGGCGTTTTGTTACCGCCTCATGCCAACCAGCACCGAGCCCCAGCCTCCGGCCCAACAGCCTGCTCTGCAGCCGCACCCCTGGCGCAGGTGAGCCGAGGGCCGGGGAACCGGAGGCGCTTCCTTCCCCCGAGGCCCCCTCCATCCTCACGCGGGTCCCCGTCTCTTCAGCCTTCACTAAGTTTCCTTTCTTCTCGACACCTCACTACGACAGTGCCGCGCGTGGAAGGATTTTTTTAAATAGGCTTTTTTTTTAAGATTCCCAGTAAAACTGAATGGAATGCACAGAGATTTCTGCACGTGAGTAAGATGTAGTCTAGGCGCACATATCTTCACCACCAGGGAGAGTGCACTCCGGGCCTCCCTGCTGGCTCAGACGCCGAAGAATCCGCCTGCCAGTGCAGGAGACGCGGGCTCGATCCCTGGGCCGCAAAGATGCCCTGGAGAAGGAAGTGGCAGCCCGCTCCCGCATTCCTGCCCGGAGCACCCCATGGACGGAGGAGCCTGGCGGGCTACAGTCCACGGGGTTGCAAAGAGTCGGACACAACTTAGCGACTAAACCACCACCCGCAGGTGCAAATGTCTTCGTCACTGAGGAAAACACACTCCAGACTGAATGACCTTGTGGGCTGGGAGGCCACTTCCTCAGTTTCTCCACGTGTGAAGTGAGTGGCGGAACCACCTCGGATTGAAATGCTGACTCTGCTGTCATCCTCTTGGACACAAACTGTCCAGTTTAAGCCACAGTGAAGAAGCTCTCCTGATAAAGTCAACAGACATGCTCTTCAAGAACCACGGGGACTGGGTTCTAAGCCCTCTGTGCAAACAGCCCCTAACAAGCATGGCCTTTGGCACCTAAACACTCAGCCCCTGACGGTGGGTAGAGGTCAGACGGAGATTGGAGCATTGGCATGTGGCTGGCACTCAGTGAGGACCCTCTAAGGGAAGGACTCCATAACTGTGGACCACACAAAGACCAGAAGGACGTAAGGTGTTTATTTTTTCTGCTAACCATCTTTTCTGATTTACAGATTTGTACTTCTCTTCTTTAAATGGTCAAGTTATTCTTGATGTGTAAAGACTAACAATGTCTTTTACTTGGAATAATCCCATTTTGGATTAGAGAATTAATGTTCTCTAATTTGTATTAGTTATTTGTATTTGTATCAGTTACTGGTATTTGTATCAGTTCAGTTCAGTCGCTCAGTTGTGTCTGACTCTTTGCGACCCCATGGACTGTAGCACGCCAGGCCTCCCTATCCATCACCAACTCCCAGAGTTTACTCAAACTCATGTCCATCGAGTCAGTGATGCCTTCCAACCATCCCATCCTCTGTCATACCCTTCTCCTCCTGCCTTAAATCTTTCCCAGCATCAGGATCTTTTCAAATGAGTCAGCTCTTCAAATCAGGTGGCCAAAGTATTGGAGTTTCAGCTTCAGCATCAGTCCTTCCAATGAATATTCAGGACTGATTTCCTGTAGAATTGACTGGTTGGATCTCCTTGCAGTCCAAGGGACTCTAAAAAGTCTCCTCCAACACAACAGTTCAAAAGCATCAATTCTTTGGTGCTCAGCTTTCTTCACAGTCCAACTGAGAGTTGGTCATCCATACATGACCACTGGAAAAACCATAGCCTTGACTAGACGGACCTTTGTTGGCAAAGTAATGTCTCTGCTTTTCAACATGCTGTCTAGGTTGGTCATAAGTTTTCTCCCAAGGAGCAAGCATCTTTTAATTTCATAGCTGTAATCAACATCTGCAGTAATCTTGGAGCCCCAAAAAATAAAGTCTGTATGTTTTCCCCATCTATTTTCGTGAAGTGATAGGACCAGATGCCGTGATCTTAGTTTTCTGAATGTTGAGCTTTAAGCCAACTTTTTCACTCTCCTCTTTCACTTTCATCAAGAGGCTCTTTAGTTCTTCACTTTCTGCCAAAAGAGTGGTGTCATCTGCATATCTGAGAGTATTGATATTTCTCCCGGCAATCTTGATTCCAGCTTGTGCTTCATCCAGCCTGGCATTTCACATGATATACTCTGCATAGAAGTTATATAAGCAGGGTGACAATATATAGCCTTGACATACTCCTTTTCCTATTTAGAACAAGTCTGTTGTTCCATGTCCAGTTCTAACTGTTGCTTCCTGACCTGCATACAGATTTCTCAAGAGGCAGGTCAGGTGGTCTGGTATTCCCATCTCTTTCAGAATTTTCCACAAAGTCAAAGGCTTTGGCGTAGTCAGTAAAGCAGAAGTAGTTTTTCTGGAACTCTCTTTTTTTTCTGATGACCCAGGGATGTTGGCAATTTGATCTCTGGTTCCTCTGCCTTTTCTAAATTCAGCTTGAACATCTGGAAGTTCATAGTTCACGTACTGTTGAAGCCTGGCTTGGAGAATTTTGAGCATTATTTTGCTAGCATGTGAGATGAGTGCAATTGTGCGGTAGTTGGAGCATTCTTTGGCATTGCCTTTCTTTGGAATTGGAATGAAAACTGACCTTTTCCAGTCCTGTGGCCACTGCTGAGTTTTCCAAATGTGCTGGCATGTTGAGTGCAGCACTTTCACAGCATCATCTTTCAGGATTTGAAATAGCTCAACTGGAATTCCATCACCTCCACTAGCTTTGTTCGTAGTGATGCTTTCTAAGGCCCACTTGACTTCACATTCCAGGATGTCTGGCTCTAGGTGAGTGATCACACCATCATGATTATCCGGGTCGTGAAGATCTTTTTTGTACAGTTCTTCTGTGTATTCTTGCCACCTTTTCTTACTATCTTCTGTTAGGTCCATACCATTTCTGTCCTTTATCGAGCCCATCTTTGCATGAAATGTTCCCTTGGTATCTCTAATTTTCTTGAAGAGATCTCTAGTCTTTCCCATTCTATTCTTTTCCTCTATTTCTTTGCACTGATATCTGAGGGAGGCTTTCTTATCTCTCCTTGCTATTCTTTGGAACTCTGCATTCAAATGTGCATATCTTTCCTTTTCTCCTTTGCTTTTCACTTCTCTTCTTTTCACAGCTATTTGTAATGCCTCCTCAGACAACCATTTTGCCATTTTGCCTTTCTTTTTCTTGGGGATGGTCTTGATCCCTGTCTCCTGTACAAAGTCACTAACCTCCATCCATAGTTCTTCAGGCACTCTGTCTCTCAGATCTAAGCCCTTGAATCTATTTGTCACTTCCACTGTATAATCATCAGGGATTTGATTTAGGTCATACATGAACGGTTGAGTCATTTCCCCTACTTTCTTCAATTTAAGTCTGAATTTGGCAATAAGGAGTCCATGATCTGAGTCAGTCAGCTCCCAGTCTTGTTTTTGCTGACTGTATAGAGCTTCCCCGTCTTTGGCTTCAAAGAATATAGTCAATCTGAATTTGGTATTGACCATCTGGTGATGTCCATGTGTAGACTCTTCTCTTGTGTTGTTGGGAGAGGGTGTCTGCTATGACCACTGCATTCTCTTGGTATTTGTATATGACAGCCTCATTCAATCACCTTCTGACCTAAAAACTGTACTTGTTTTAGGAGTGAAATATGGACATTGTAGCCTGAATCCCCTGTGTGAAGAATTCTAAAAGCAAGGGGTTACAGTACAAAAAATTTTTTTTCATCTTAAAAACATACACAAACAGGAAAAGAAAATGGAAAAAGTTCCTGTCATTTTCAAAAGCAGAGACATTACTTTGCTGACTAAGGTCCGTCTAGTCAAGGCTATGGTTTTTCCTGTGGTCATGTATGGATGTGAGAGTTGGACTGTGAAGAAGGCTGAGCGCCGAAGAATTGAAGCTTTTGAACTGTGGTGTTGGAGAAGACTCTTGAGAGTCCCCTGGACTGCAAGGAGATCCACCCAGTCCATTCTGAAGGAGATCAACCCTGGGATTTCTTTGGAAGGAATGATGCTAAAGCTGAAACTCCAGTACTTTGGCCACCTCATGAGAAGAGTTGACTCATTGGAAAAGACTCTGACGCTGGGAGGGATTGGGGGCAGGAGGGGAAGGGGATGACAGAGGATGAGATGGCTGGATGGCATCACGGACTCGATGGACGTGAGTCTGAGTGAGCTCCGGGAGATGGTGATGGACAGGGAGGCCTGGCGTGCTGTGATTCATGGGGTCGCAAAGAGTCGGACACGACTGAGCGACTGAACTGAACTGAACTGAAAAACATACGCAAACAGGAAAAGAAAACAGAAAAAGTTCCTGTCATGCAGTGTGCAAAGATTGTGCCAACTTCAGAATCTGTCTTAATCTGTTTTGAAATGAACTTGACCTTTGACACTTAATTCCTTCTATCGACAGCAAGAGTCAAGGCTCTAATTTTCAGAGGTTTATAAAACAGGGAAAAAACTTTCTAAATATCAGGTGTTCAGTTGCTTCAGTTGTGTCCTACTCTTTGAGACCCCGTGGACTATAGCCCACCAGGCTCCTCTGGCCAGGTGATTTCCCAGGCAAGAATACTGGAGTGAGTTGCCACGCCCTCTTCCAGGGGACCTTCCCAACCCAGGGATTGAACCCACGTCTCTGCACCGCAGGCAGACTCTCTACCAGCTGAGCCACCAGGGAAGGCAAGCAGTGCTCACAGAACCAGAGCGCGGATGAAGTGGACGGAGCCTGGCGCCAGGGTCAGTTCAGCTGACATACACGCAGAATCTTTTTTCCTTAAGGGCCAAACATTTGGGGCCATATTGGGATCTCCTTAGAGCTGAAAGGTTTAGAAGTGGAGGCATTGAGAAATCCAAACAGCTCTCGACATCCCAGCTCTTGATGGCGGCTCTGTGTACTCTCCTGCATCTTGGAAAGCTTTTCTAAGCAGAAGACTTTTAAAATTCAGAAGTTGAAACCCCTTCTCTGCTGAAGAGAAGACAGAAGCCGCTCTTAGGCATTACAAATATCATCCATCCTATGTTCAACACCAAAAGCTACAAATCAACAAAAAGACAAAATAGTCACGGGAGGAGAGCACACAGGAGCACACACGTTTCCCCTGAAAACGCTTCACAGACCCACTTGCGGCAGCCACAGGGCAACGGCACCCCTCCCGAGAGAGACCCCAGGCTCTGCGAAACCCTAGCCCAGCAAGAGGCTCAGCCCATGCTCAAGCGCCTCCCCTCCCAGCACACACTTGGCTTCCAGAACAGCTTTAGAGCAGCCCAAGCAAGTTTCCTTCACAAGCACGCACTCGACGGCACATGCAACTTGTGCTTACCAAACAGCTCCCTGCCTCGGCTCGCCCCGCGGCCCGGCGCGCAGCGAGACCAGCAGTGAGGCGCCGAAGCCCGGAGGATGCATCAGGTGCGCGTCCATGTAATTCTTTTTGGCTCTAGATTCCGTGCGCGTTTCTAATTTATATCAGTTTCTCTATCAAGTTCCAATTAGCAAATATAGAGAAAGATCGTTGGACTATAGCAGCCTGCATGGCATTTTCCTTTTTCCTGTTTCCATAGTCCCTGAAGCTCATTCAAAGGGTCCACCCCCCCATAATCCAAACAAAAAGCATTTATTAAATAACTAGTAAAGTGATGTCTCACTCAAGTGATTTTAAGGACAAGTGAACAAAGGTAAAACTTTACCACTAAAACATGCTAACACAGGGTCTTGGTGGTCTCAGGGTGAGTCTGAATTTTTGTCCAGAACATTCCTGTGATGGACAAGACAGTAAGCAGGGAGGAGGGACGGGGGAGGGCAAGGACAACCAGAACTTCTAATTCAACCTTAGGAGGCAGGTAGGTCCACTCCAATTTCAACCATATTGTACAATAAAATTGATACTTCATCTGATGGTACGTAACACTTTTTACTGTATTTGCAAAAGTGCCTTTTGGTTAAATATTCCAGGACCTTGCAAAAACAAATTAGCAGTTTCTCTTTAACCGGGCCTTTAAAAGGTTTACAACGACTGGGTTTAGTTGTGGTAATTTAGTAATAATGCTATCTCGGTTTTGACTTCAGAGTTTGGAAGCATCTCTCTATATGTCTGTCTTCCCCCAACAGAACCCCCTAGAACAGGTCTTCTCAAACTATCTGTGGGAAAGCCCTGTTTGCTTTTTGATTCCAACCCATTGAAGACACTACTCTGCAAATTTAAATGAAGATAAATTGCTAGAAAGATAAAAAGTAAATACAAAATACCAGCCTTAATCGGAAGAAGCATCCTGTGTCATGACTGAGTGCTTCCTAGGCTGTCTCTCCGTTTCCATGGTACTGGGGACTAACAAGCAGTGTGGAGCACAAGTCAGCTGAGACGGGGCACTGCATCCCGTGGCCTAGACTGCGGTTCCCAAAGTGTGTTCCTGGGTCCCCAGGGGTGCCGCAGGGAACCCACAGGACACGGAGAGACTGCGTGCGCTTTCTCAGGGAAGACCCTGGCGCTCAGCTTCGGCGGCCCAGCTGGTGCACTCGCTCACCGTTTTCCATATCAGGCTGTACTCCATCCCTTCCCGTAACACTGTGTTTGCAAAGCCTGATGTTCGACAGTCGCTGACACAAGATTAAGTCTATGTTGAGCAGGAAGGGGCCGGGGCAGAGCCCAGTCTGACCGCACGTGTCCACGTGTCATTCAGCACCCAGTGGACCTCACCTCCCCATGATAAGGAATTCTGGTGACTGGAAAATGAAGCAAAAATATTGTTTTTCTTTCAGTTTCATAAATTCTCATTGTTTGGACCTGACTGCCGAATAAACAGACCTGTTCAGGGTTGGCTCTGCCCTCAAGCTCCGAGGACAAAGTCAGTGCAGCTCTGCAGCTGCCAAGGGCCGGGTCGCCCCGCGCCGTGCGTCCCGAGCGCACTGGGTCACTCCCCGCTGTGCGTCCCGAGGGGACCGGGTCGCTCCCTGCCGTGCGTCCCGAGGGGACCGGGTCGCTCCCTGCCGTGCGTCCCGAGCGGACCGGGTCGCCCCGTGCCGTGCGTCCCGAGGGGACCGGGTCGCTCCGTGCCGTGCGTCCCGAGGGGACCGGGTCGCTCCGTGCCCTGCGTCCCGAGCGGGTGCCTGTTAGGTGCTCCCTGAGTGAACGGATGACTCGGCCCATCAGTCCTCCTCCACCTCAGGAGTATGCAAGGCTTCAGCAACCTCCCAGATTCCACGCGGAGGCTTCTGCTGAATCATGAAGACGCCGTAAGCGAGGCCCGCTATTCCCCCCTCACCTTTAACTCTCTCATGTCCAGTGGGAGACCTTCTCCTCACCGGTGATGCCACCCGGGACTCTCGCATGCTATTTTGCTCAAAAAGGATGAGAATGAAGCAGCTGGGGGCAGAAGGTGATGACTCTTCTGGAAATTCTTATTTGTGGAGAAAGTCTCGCATCTTCCGGGCAAAACATCGGTCCAGGGTGAAAGGAGTGCAGAGTCCAGGAGGGGCTGGAGAGCTGTTTTGAGCGCATGATGCAAACTGTCCCTGTTGTTAAATAACAAATTAAAACAGAAAGGTTTAAGTCTCCTCGGATTTCCTTCTCCTCTAAATCGTTCATTACTCTGGGGTGTTTTAACTAATGTTTTCCCCATTTGACATTTGGACCCACTCGACTTTTAAAAAGTCACAAATTGTCCCTAATAACAGCACAAATTATGTCAGCTGTTGACTATCACAGCACTTTTTAGCACTTTATCTTTTGCACATTACAGTGCAATCATTTTCATTAACCATTCCTCTATCCAAACAAAGTGCCCATTTAGCATAATAATAAAGCAATTTCCTGTTCAGTGATGTTGACTGAGTCCACGGAAGTGACACTTGGTGGCTAAAGTCACAGAGCAGAAAAGCACCAAGGTTCAGGAGAACCATCCCCCTAGCGCGGCCTGGGCTCCAAGGGCCACTCCCCCTGCCCAGCATCACGTGGCTTGGGCACTGACCCCCCGGCTGCAGGCGACGGGGAGCAGCTGACCCCGGCGCCCTCAGCCTCACTGGTTTTGCCGGGAAACTGAATTTGTTGAGCCGGGCCTCCTCTGTCTCCCTCCTCACTCCCAAGTGCATTCCCAGGGGCCACGCCTTAAACGCTGTTCACTGCATCCTTGGAAATTGACCTCAGATCCCCCGGAGCAGATGAAAAGGAGGAGAGGATTCTTATTTTAAGAGAAGAAAAACAAGCAGAAAAATGTGATCATTCAGAAGAGGGAATCTGTTAAGGACCAGTCATCCCAGTGGTGTTTGTGACCCGCTTCCTGTGCCTGGAGACACTCTCCATGGACACGTTGCTGGTGCCAGACCCTCACCACAAGCCCCGCTGAGTACCAGCGTCACCGGGGCCTCAACCACTGCCGACAACCAGGAACAGTCCCTTGGCACACCCACCAAAACGCCATCTTCATCAGCTTTGACAAACCTCTTTGCAACCAACAGCTCCCGAAACGGCACTTGCGATGTAATCCTTCAATTCTTAGTCCCACACGGTGGACACTGTTACCATCGCACAGATGGGAAATAGAGGGCGAACTCTGTGCCAGTCAGGGTGCTCCGGGGGATCCTGCTGATAAACAAGCAAGCTTAAGCAAATAAGCAAGTGAACAGAGACGTCCGGGTGCACCTACGTGCATCTGCACACATTTCTTTCTCTATTTAAAGGTTTATCTCAGTGATCCTGTCGGGGGCTGGCAAACCTGAGACCCACAGAGCAGACCACAGGTGGGAACTTTAGGGGACTTAATGCCACAGGGCTTTCTTGAGGCAGAATTTCCCCTCCCCTAAGGCAACTGACCAGGGGAAGCCCAGCCGCGTGAAGAAGGCTGACTGTGGGTGTTACCGCGTCCGCAAACACCTCCTAGTGAAGTGCAGGGGTTTGACAGAGTACCTGGGCACCACCTGGGCACTGCGGCTGGCCGAGCGGCCACCCACGCTCTCACCACCAGGGCTCTGCCCAGGCTCAGCAGGACCCGCGCAGCCGGGTGGACTCAGGGGCCTGGCCCGGTGCGTGAAGCAGCAGCAGAGCTCGGTCCCAGCCAGATGCTGAGAAAGAGGTGCCCTCCCAACAGCACAGGACCCGCCTGAGCCGACTGAAGGGGACCTCAGGGGCCAGGGCTGCGGCCTGCCCTTCTGTACCGCGAACCTGGGGTGCCACTGTGAGCCTTTTCCGGTCACATTCCTGCAGCCCCGACGGCACCAGGCATGGCCCTGGGGAGAGTTTTGCATCTGGCCCAGTCGATGCAATTAAACAAGCCAGCATCCAGGCAACATCAGAAATTACCAGGAAGAGTCGGGTAGGGTGGGAGCAGCCGCTGATTCAAGCCCCAGATGCCCCAACTGAGCATGCAGAGCGAAGCAGACGGGGCGGCCGGAGCTGCTGGCAGGACCAACCTCCCGAAGCCAGGGAAGATTCAGAGACCGCAGGGCACCCTCCTGCCCATCAGAACGACCGCCTCTTGCCTCCTTCCCCAAACTGTCCATCTTCAATGCCAGCTTTCATCTCCCTGCATCTCTGGATAGGCAGGTCTGGGCAGTGAGACGGGTGACAGGAGGGGGCTGGTAGGAGAGGGGAGACAGGAGGGGGGAGACAGGAGGGGGGAGACAGGAGAGTGGGGACAGTAGGCTTTCTTATCTCTCCTTGCTATTCTTTGGAACTCTGCATTCAAATGTGCATATCTTTCCTTTTCTCCTTTGCTTTTCACTTCTCTTCTTTTCACAGCTATTTGTAATGCCTCCTCAGACAACCATTTTGCCATTTTGCCTTTCTTTTTCTTGGGGATGGTCTTGATCCCTGTCTCCTGTACAAAGTCACTAACCTCCATCCATAGTTCTTCAGGCACTCTGTCTCTCAGATCTAAGCCCTTGAATCTATTTGTCACTTCCACTGTATAATCATCAGGGATTTGATTTAGGTCATACATGAACGGTTGAGTCATTTCCCCTACTTTCTTCAATTTAAGTCTGAATTTGGCAATAAGGAGTCCATGATCTGAGTCAGTCAGCTCCCAGTCTTGTTTTTGCTGACTGTATAGAGCTTCCCCGTCTTTGGCTTCAAAGAATATAGTCAATCTGAATTTGGTATTGACCATCTGGTGATGTCCATGTGTAGACTCTTCTCTTGTGTTGTTGGGAGAGGGTGTCTGCTATGACCACTGCATTCTCTTGGTATTTGTATATGACAGCCTCATTCAATCACCTTCTGACCTAAAAACTGTACTTGTTTTAGGAGTGAAATATGGACATTGTAGCCTGAATCCCCTGTGTGAAGAATTCTAAAAGCAAGGGGTTACAGTACAAAAAATTTTTTTTCATCTTAAAAACATACACAAACAGGAAAAGAAAATGGAAAAAGTTCCTGTCATTTTCAAAAGCAGAGACATTACTTTGCTGACTAAGGTCCGTCTAGTCAAGGCTATGGTTTTTCCTGTGGTCATGTATGGATGTGAGAGTTGGACTGTGAAGAAGGCTGAGCGCCGAAGAATTGAAGCTTTTGAACTGTGGTGTTGGAGAAGACTCTTGAGAGTCCCCTGGACTGCAAGGAGATCCACCCAGTCCATTCTGAAGGAGATCAACCCTGGGATTTCTTTGGAAGGAATGATGCTAAAGCTGAAACTCCAGTACTTTGGCCACCTCATGAGAAGAGTTGACTCATTGGAAAAGACTCTGACGCTGGGAGGGATTGGGGGCAGGAGGGGAAGGGGATGACAGAGGATGAGATGGCTGGATGGCATCACGGACTCGATGGACGTGAGTCTGAGTGAGCTCCGGGAGATGGTGATGGACAGGGAGGCCTGGCGTGCTGTGATTCATGGGGTCGCAAAGAGTCGGACACGACTGAGCGACTGAACTGAACTGAACTGAAAAACATACGCAAACAGGAAAAGAAAACAGAAAAAGTTCCTGTCATGCAGTGTGCAAAGATTGTGCCAACTTCAGAATCTGTCTTAATCTGTTTTGAAATGAACTTGACCTTTGACACTTAATTCCTTCTATCGACAGCAAGAGTCAAGGCTCTAATTTTCAGAGGTTTATAAAACAGGGAAAAAACTTTCTAAATATCAGGTGTTCAGTTGCTTCAGTTGTGTCCTACTCTTTGAGACCCCGTGGACTATAGCCCACCAGGCTCCTCTGGCCAGGTGATTTCCCAGGCAAGAATACTGGAGTGAGTTGCCACGCCCTCTTCCAGGGGACCTTCCCAACCCAGGGATTGAACCCACGTCTCTGCACCGCAGGCAGACTCTCTACCAGCTGAGCCACCAGGGAAGGCAAGCAGTGCTCACAGAACCAGAGCGCGGATGAAGTGGACGGAGCCTGGCGCCAGGGTCAGTTCAGCTGACATACACGCAGAATCTTTTTTCCTTAAGGGCCAAACATTTGGGGCCATATTGGGATCTCCTTAGAGCTGAAAGGTTTAGAAGTGGAGGCATTGAGAAATCCAAACAGCTCTCGACATCCCAGCTCTTGATGGCGGCTCTGTGTACTCTCCTGCATCTTGGAAAGCTTTTCTAAGCAGAAGACTTTTAAAATTCAGAAGTTGAAACCCCTTCTCTGCTGAAGAGAAGACAGAAGCCGCTCTTAGGCATTACAAATATCATCCATCCTATGTTCAACACCAAAAGCTACAAATCAACAAAAAGACAAAATAGTCACGGGAGGAGAGCACACAGGAGCACACACGTTTCCCCTGAAAACGCTTCACAGACCCACTTGCGGCAGCCACAGGGCAACGGCACCCCTCCCGAGAGAGACCCCAGGCTCTGCGAAACCCTAGCCCAGCAAGAGGCTCAGCCCATGCTCAAGCGCCTCCCCTCCCAGCACACACTTGGCTTCCAGAACAGCTTTAGAGCAGCCCAAGCAAGTTTCCTTCACAAGCACGCACTCGACGGCACATGCAACTTGTGCTTACCAAACAGCTCCCTGCCTCGGCTCGCCCCGCGGCCCGGCGCGCAGCGAGACCAGCAGTGAGGCGCCGAAGCCCGGAGGATGCATCAGGTGCGCGTCCATGTAATTCTTTTTGGCTCTAGATTCCGTGCGCGTTTCTAATTTATATCAGTTTCTCTATCAAGTTCCAATTAGCAAATATAGAGAAAGATCGTTGGACTATAGCAGCCTGCATGGCATTTTCCTTTTTCCTGTTTCCATAGTCCCTGAAGCTCATTCAAAGGGTCCACCCCCCCATAATCCAAACAAAAAGCATTTATTAAATAACTAGTAAAGTGATGTCTCACTCAAGTGATTTTAAGGACAAGTGAACAAAGGTAAAACTTTACCACTAAAACATGCTAACACAGGGTCTTGGTGGTCTCAGGGTGAGTCTGAATTTTTGTCCAGAACATTCCTGTGATGGACAAGACAGTAAGCAGGGAGGAGGGACGGGGGAGGGCAAGGACAACCAGAACTTCTAATTCAACCTTAGGAGGCAGGTAGGTCCACTCCAATTTCAACCATATTGTACAATAAAATTGATACTTCATCTGATGGTACGTAACACTTTTTACTGTATTTGCAAAAGTGCCTTTTGGTTAAATATTCCAGGACCTTGCAAAAACAAATTAGCAGTTTCTCTTTAACCGGGCCTTTAAAAGGTTTACAACGACTGGGTTTAGTTGTGGTAATTTAGTAATAATGCTATCTCGGTTTTGACTTCAGAGTTTGGAAGCATCTCTCTATATGTCTGTCTTCCCCCAACAGAACCCCCTAGAACAGGTCTTCTCAAACTATCTGTGGGAAAGCCCTGTTTGCTTTTTGATTCCAACCCATTGAAGACACTACTCTGCAAATTTAAATGAAGATAAATTGCTAGAAAGATAAAAAGTAAATACAAAATACCAGCCTTAATCGGAAGAAGCATCCTGTGTCATGACTGAGTGCTTCCTAGGCTGTCTCTCCGTTTCCATGGTACTGGGGACTAACAAGCAGTGTGGAGCACAAGTCAGCTGAGACGGGGCACTGCATCCCGTGGCCTAGACTGCGGTTCCCAAAGTGTGTTCCTGGGTCCCCAGGGGTGCCGCAGGGAACCCACAGGACACGGAGAGACTGCGTGCGCTTTCTCAGGGAAGACCCTGGCGCTCAGCTTCGGCGGCCCAGCTGGTGCACTCGCTCACCGTTTTCCATATCAGGCTGTACTCCATCCCTTCCCGTAACACTGTGTTTGCAAAGCCTGATGTTCGACAGTCGCTGAAGATGTGTATAAGAGACAGCTCCTGTCCCCCCCTCTCCTGTCTCCCCTCTCCTGTCCCCCCCTCCTGTCTCCCCTCTCCTGTCTCCCCTCTCCCTGTCTCTTATACACATCTGACAGGAGAGAGGAGACTGGAGGCGCGGAGACAGGAGGGGAGGTGGAAGGAGGGGGTTGGTAGGAGAGGGTGTAGTGATTTTCTTTCTCCCTTCCTTCCTTTTGGTTTTTTAGGGTTGGAATTTTAGAACAGCCAGCAACTAAGAGAAACCCCGAGGCTAAGGGTCAGCCGTTCGCGCGGTGCGGGGCTCGGGGGAGGACGCAGGCCGGCCTGTGGTCTCTGTGACGCAGCCTAAGCGGGCGCCTTGGCTGGGTTCACCGGCTCCTCGGAAGCGCGGTCACCGGGCACCGGGGCCCTTGCTCGGCTGAGCCCCCAGCCTGCGACCCTCGGGCCCCGCGGCGGTCAGCGCTGCCGCAGGCACGCCAGCCTCCCGCTGCGGCCCCTGCTCCCAGCGCCCGGCCCGGCAGGGGCCTCTGTTCCTGGGGCGCTGGTCCCTGTGGGGGCCGCGGGCTGGGAGCCGGGGGCACCCGGGTCGGAACAGCCCTGGGCCGCCCGTGGGCCGCCCCTCGCCTGCCGGTCTCACCCCCAGCGGGTGAAGCGCCCCTGCTCCCGCCCGCCGGCTGGGGGGGCCCCGCGGCCGGGCCTCGGGCCGCCGAGCGGCCACGCGCGGGTGCGTCCACTGCGCCGGCCTTTCCTCAGCGCCCGCCCGGGGCCACTCGGGCCCGCCCGGCTCCTCGGTCTCCCCTCACGGCGTCCGGGCGCGCACCGCCTCCTGTGGGAGATGCACGCATGCACACAGCACACGGGCGCGCACCGCCTCCTGTGGGAGATGCACGCGTGCACACAGCACACGGGCGCGCACCGCCTCCTGTGGGAGGCGCGCGCGCGTGCACACGGCACCCGGATGCTCACCGCTTCACGTGGGAGGCATACGCGTGTGCACACAGCGTCCGGGCGCTCACTGCTTCCTCTGGGAGGCGCGCGCGCGTGCACACGGCACCCGGATGCTCACCGCTTCACGTGGGAGGCGCGCGCGTGTGCACCCACACACGGGATGCCTCAGAGCCCTGTGCTCGGCCGTGAGGCTCTAGTCCAAGGATGTGACCACGCTCCCAGGGACGGGGCCCGGGTCTACTCCACGTGGACGCTAAGTGCCTGTGACCGGAGGCCGTCCTGGGAGGGCGCGAGGTGTGGCTGGAGGCGGGGGTCCCGTGGGGCCGCCTGGGCCGCGTCTGCCTGGAGGCACAGGTGCTGCCGTCCAGCCCTCAGCGAAGCTCGGTGTGGAGACGCCACCGTGAACAAAGCCCCGGACGCGAACCACGGGCACAGCCTGGCTGAGCTGTGTCTCCCCGGCGGCCCTGGGGCGGGCTCTGGCCCCCCCGACCGGTCTCCTTGTCCGTCAAGGACGCTGCTGCTCCAGCTCCACCGCCCACGGCTCAGGGACCCCCGGCTTCCCTCGGGCTCTGCCCACCTCTCCAGGGACCGCGTTCCCAAGCACAGGGCCATTGGGATTGTCCTCGAGGCACCGGGACAGTCCCCGACTCGCTTATAGGGAGCTGGTCTGGGCAGCATCGTGTGTGAAGAGGGGACCAGCAGAGGAGGGCGGGGACCGCTTGGGGTCCTGCAGGAAAACAAAACCACTTAACAGAGGGGCATTACGGGGTGATGGGGTGCTCAGGAGCCCAAAGGGGCAGGGGAGGTGGCGGCAGCGGCCCCCCTCGGTCCAGTGATGAGTGCGGAGACGCGGTCGGGACCGGACACGGGCAGGGCCCAGCCAGAACGCAGCCCAGAGGGCCGAGATTCTGGGCTCCCTGCGTCTCCTCCCGGCCCGTCCGCTCCCGGCCAAGCGGGGTGGGGCAGGGAGCAGGGAGCAGGTCCCCCAAGGCACCCCTCTGTGGACTCGGCAGAGGGTCAGCCAGACGGGACCCAGGTACGGGGGCCCCGCTCGGAGGAGACTCACGTCAGCATCCTCGCGTGAGTCCTGAAGACCCCGGGCTTCGGAGATGCCGTCGCTGGTGGAGCTGGTTAACAGTCACGCTGCAGTTTGCAGTACACACCCACGCAGGCACACGCGGAGTGCACACGCAGGCCCGGGCGCTCGGCCCTGGGTGCCTTCCCCTTCAGCCTGCCAGGCACCCGGCACCCTCCCCGCCCTGGAGGAGGCTCCGCAGCACCTCAGGTGCTATGAGACGATGAGCCGGGCACCCCCGCCTGCTTCCACCACCCGGCTGGGTCTCGTCCCAATGGCCGGGTGGCGTTCACCGCCTGATACACGTGAGCCTGGTTAAGCAGGAGTTACCACGCTTCCTTCTGGACCCGCACCCTCTCCAGCCCCTAAACTGCCCCCCAGAGGCCCCTGAGGCTCAGCAGGCAGACAGTGCCCTTCCCTGCGCTGTTCTGGGCCTGACCACCTCCGCCCCACCTGGACACAGCTGTCTGCACCTGAAACCCAGGTCCCATCGGCCTGGGAGGAAACACAGCTCCTGTCTATGTGTCTAGGGAACGCTGAGTCAAGGCCTGGGAGAAACCACTTTCTTGAAAAGTTCTAAATGCTTAAAAAGTAAACTAGACCCACGCTGTTGTTGTTTTTAGTCATGGGGTCACCAAGAGTCGTGTCTGACTCTTTGCAACCCCACAGACTGCAGCACGCCAGGCCTCCCTGTCCGTCACCAACTCCCAGAGTTCACTCAAACTCATGTCCATTTGGTCAGTGATGCCATCCAACCGTCTCCACCTCTGTCGTCCCCTTCTCCTCCCGCCTTCAGTCTTTCCCAGCATCAGGGTCTTTTCCAGTGAGTCACCTCTTCACATCAGGTGGCCAAAGGATTGGAGTTTCAGCTTCAGCATCAGTCCTTCCAGTGAATATTCAGGTTGACTTCCTTGAGGTGATGATTTCGTTGTCGATGTTGAGAGATCACCGTCTGTAACCTCCCCGCCCAGCCAGTGAGCCGTGGGCAGGTGCCACCCCAGCCGACCTCAGAGTGGCTCCAGGATCTGTCCTGTGTTCTCAGGCCCAGGATTCCTCTCCCGTGCCAAGCGTGTGAGCCACCAAAGGTCTGTTCCCAACAGCTTCACAGCGCTCACAGCAGCTGCCCTCTGCTTGTAACGTGGAGCAGACTCGCCCTGGACACGGGGAACATTTTCCCGTGTGCACTGACACGTGATTTCAGGGGCCGCATCTCTGCAGGCCTAGATGCCTAGATGTTGTAAAAGCACACTATCAGTACAGATCAGAATCATGTCCCTCCACATACAACATCCCAGCAAGCGCGGCCTGTGCCAGCGCCTGGCAGGGACCCGGTGAAAATTCCCAGAGAAGGCGACCTTGTCTGCTCTGCTCCAGCGGAGCCTCTGTGGTGCTGCAGAAGGGAGGAAGCCAGCGCGAGGCAGGGTCTGTGAGCCCGGCGAGCCTCGTGGGCGTCGGGAACCTAAGGTCTCGACACCGTCTGATGAGTCAGGGGGGCCAAGGGCTCTGAGAATGAAGTCCTCAGAAGCCCGAGCCCCCATCTCCAGCCCCCAAGGCCACAAGAGATTGAGAGACTGTCTGCCTTCTGTCTGTGGCCGAGGGCAGTGAGGAGGTGCCGTCCGTGCTCAGAGAAGGGCCTGTGTGGCAAACACCCCACAGCGGGTAGAGAGCTACCAGGCATGAGGAAGCCCTAACCCATCACCCAACCCTGGACAGCAGCTTCCCAGGTGGCGCTCGTGGTAAAGAATCCGCCTGCCAAAGCAGGAGATGTAAGAGACCTGGGCTCGATCCCGGGGTCAGGGAGATCCCCTGGAGGAGGGAACGGCATCCCACTCCAGTATTGTTTCCTGGAGAATCCCATGGACAGAGGAGCCTGGCGGGCTACAGTCCGCGGGGTCACAGAGAGTCAGACACAACTGAAGCGGCTTAGCATGCACGCGTGCATTCCCGGAAAAGTGGCCAAGGGCTAACCCACGCCCCTGGGCTTTCAGGTGTCCAAGCAGAGTCCAAAGCCCCAGGCCCCTCTGGCTGGCAGGCTGGACCCTTTCCAACGGTCTTTCCACTCACCCGAGGTTCCCGCACTCACCCTCCTGCGCCTCCACCCAGGACCATCTTAGGGTTTAGGGGGAGTGACTCGGGGAGGAGAGAAGGAGAGAGAAGTGCTGACCACCCCCAGGAGAGGAGCTGTGTGTCTGCCCAACTCCAACGCCACAGCCACCTGCTTGTCCAGGCAGGTGAGGTGGGGTGGCTCGCGGCCCTGCCATCCTGAGACCTGAGGCCCCAAGCCAGGTCCAGGGGAGTTTTCTCCTGCAAGATGGCCCCCGGACACTCAGTTAGGATTGGGATAAGAACCACACTCTTCATTCCCTGAGTAAATTGGCAATTTCTAAGAATAAGAAAAAATAAAACTTCAATAAGAAGAAAGGTCAATTTTGTAAATATACAAATTACCTATAAAGGAAAGATATTCAGGCTGGCGCTTGATTTTTTCAACCACAGCACCAAATGCAAAATGGCAATAAAGTCATGTTTCAGAGGTACAGGTAGAGGATGGTGAACTTTGTGATTAGCCAATTATGGTTTAGATGTTAGGACAAATAAGTCTGTATTTAGATGGTATCCCCTGGAGGAGGGAACGGCATCCCACTCCAGTATTGTTTCCTGGAGAATCCCATGGACAGAGGAGCCTGGCGGGCTACAGTCCGCGGGGTCACAGAGAGTCAGACACAACTGAAGCGGCTTAGCATGCACGCGTGCATTCCCGGAAAAGTGGCCAAGGGCTAACCCACGCCCCTGGGCTTTCAGGTGTCCAAGCAGAGTCCAAAGCCCCAGGCCCCTCTGGCTGGCAGGCTGGACCCTTTCCAACGGTCTTTCCACTCACCCGAGGTTCCCGCACTCACCCTCCTGCGCCTCCACCCAGGACCATCTTAGGGTTTAGGGGGAGTGACTCGGGGAGGAGAGAAGGAGAGAGAAGTGCTGACCACCCCCAGGAGAGGAGCTGTGTGTCTGCCCAACTCCAACGCCACAGCCACCTGCTTGTCCAGGCAGGTGAGGTGGGGTGGCTCGCGGCCCTGCCATCCTGAGACCTGAGGCCCCAAGCCAGGTCCAGGGGAGTTTTCTCCTGCAAGATGGCCCCCGGACACTCAGTTAGGATTGGGATAAGAACCACACTCTTCATTCCCTGAGTAAATTGGCAATTTCTAAGAATAAGAAAAAATAAAACTTCAATAAGAAGAAAGGTCAATTTTGTAAATATACAAATTACCTATAAAGGAAAGATATTCAGGCTGGCGCTTGATTTTTTCAACCACAGCACCAAATGCAAAATGGCAATAAAGTCATGTTTCAGAGGTACAGGTAGAGGATGGTGAACTTTGTGATTAGCCAATTATGGTTTAGATGTTAGGACAAATAAGTCTGTATTTAGATGGGCTGCTGCTGCTGCTGCTAAGTCACTTCAGTCGTGTCCAACTCTGTGTGACCCCACAGATGGCAGCCCACTGGGCTCTGCCATCCCTGGGATTCTCCAGGCAAGAACATTGGAGTGGGTTGCCATTTCCTTCTCCAATGCATGAAAGTGAAAAGTGAAAGGGAAATTGCTCAGTCGTGTCTGACTCAGCGACCCCATGGACTGCAGCCCACCAGGCTCCTCCATCCATGGGAGTTTCCAGGCAAGAGCACTGGAGTGGGGTGCCATCGCCTTCTCCTATTTAGATGGGCAAGAACTCAGAAATCATAAACTCACTTCTAAATAATTACTTGAGCAGGCACTTCATACAAGTGAAAAATGGATTAGTAAAGGAACTTTGCATGAAATGCAGAAAAATGTGATGTTGAACAAACAGCAAAAGTTATCAGGTCTAAACATCCATCGATGATGTAGAGCTGATGCAACAGTTAAGCCCAAGGTTTTGAACACATTTCATATGTTTTGTCTGGTTTTTTAGTTGTTGGGGCTAGAAAGCAAATTCAGCTCCTATTTTTCCACCTTGACCAGATGCAGATTTCAACTCGTTGTTCTTATCAATTAAGATTTCTAAATGTTTCTGGTAGGAGAAAAGCCATTTGGTTTTTCACATCGATACACACTGCTCAACGTTGGCAGATGTCCTATGGATTCGAGAAGAGGTTCCAAGTGCTCCTGGGGGTGAGGTCCATCTACAGTCTAGTCATCAGGATGGTGACAGTTGGTGTTTTCTTCTCAGTGTTTACATTTCCTACTTTTTCTTGTCTTTTGTGTTAATTCAGTGTTGAACAGAAATGGTGATAGCCGGCATTCTGGACTTGATCTTGACTTTTGTGAGAAAAATTCTAAAATGTTTTACTATTAGCAATAAGTTTTGTTGTAGTTTAGAGTTTTTCTGTCTTTTTTTCTTCTTTTTCTTTTTGCTATTATTTGAGAGATTCATCCACTTAAACATAATTTCTATTTTAACAAGATTTTTGTGACAAATGTATATTGAATCTTATCAAATGACTGCAAGTTTTAAGATCACATGGCTTTTCTTAATCTGGAAGGACTCTAAACTAAACACATAGGATTTTCTAATGTTGAACCAACTCCAGAGAAACGCCCTTGGGTGGGGCCTTTGACGTATTTAACATGTTCAACCTGGGATTTTGCTCCGGACCTGTGCCCTGTGCAAATGTACGAAGGCATGTGTGCACACTCAGTTGTCCAGTCGTGTCCGACTCTCTGCGACCCCAGGGACTGTAGCCCACCAGGGTTCTCCGTCCATGGGATTCCGCAGGCAAAAATACTAGAGGGGGTTACCATTCCCTTCTCCAGGGGATCTTCCCAACCCAGGAGTCAAACCCACATCTCTTGCGTCTGCTGCATTAGCACCACCTGGGCAGCGTGAGTACAAAGTCAGCCTGTAATTTTCACAGGGGATCCTGCCTCTTCCCCCCACTGAAATGTGAACATTTTTGGAGCCGTCACTCGGAGACGTGTGGTCTTCCTTATCCTCAGCACAGTACATGACCAACATCAGTTGCTTTTCAGCCACGAAGCAGACATCTCTCACAAACAAAACAGAGAGGAAAACGACGGGAAGACAGAGCGGGTCACGACCGGGCCGCGCCGACGATGCGCCTCCGCGGGAGGCAGCGGCGGGGGGCGTCCGGCAGGGGTGGAGGCGGGGCCCTGCGGAGACAGGGGGGAGCCGACTCCTGCGCCCTGCCTCCGCGGGGCGCCGAGACCTGGCTGCCATCAGCTGAGAGACCTTCAAGCGCCTCTCTGCTGTCCACCAAGAACCCAAGTCCGCGTAGCGGCTCCCGCACACTTTCACGACAGTCGACCTGAACATGTCACGCTCACAACCGTAGGCGCCCCGCAGAGGTTCTGGCCGGGGCACCTGTCCCCCCGCTCCCGCAGGGCATCGGGGGGCGCGGCTCTGCTCCGGCCGGGCCCAGGTTTCTTATCTGCGGGCACGGAGCCCCTGGCTCCTCCTGGGCACACGCTCATCTTGTCGTAAGCCGGTCTGTGCGAGGGGCCGGCTTCCCCGAGTCGGGCACCTGGCCCCCATCCGCGTAAACCCCTGGCCTCGGCGTCCGCAGGGCCTCCAGGTTCCCGCGGAGCCCCGCGACGCATCAGTGACTACAGAAGCTCCCCTCAGGTCTGCAGAAATGCTTCTGGACGTGTTCAGGGCACACAGGGAGCCCTCTGCGCTTCCTGGACGAGAGTCTCTGCGGGGCGACGAGGATGGTGGTGACGACAGCAACCTGCCTGACCTCAGCACGAGCTGGACGCTGCGCTGAGACCACGTGTACCTCATCGCTCAGCCTCACAGCCCCTGGAGACCTCAGTTTACCAATGAGAGTGCCGGCTCCCGGAGCTCGCGGAGGGGCGTTTGCTTGAACAGACGCAGCCTTGGTCGCCCAGGGCCCCCCTTTCGCGCCCTCTCACCCCAAGCCCTCCTGACAGGCTCGAGGGCTGCTGCGAAGGTGCCGGGAGCGGCTGCAGGGGCGGCCGGCCTGGAGGAGGAGACGCTCGGTCCCCTCCGAGCCCCTCCTTCAGGGGCTGCTCTGACTCCCCCAGCAGCCGACCTCCCCCGGTGTCCTGCAGGCGCCCTCCCCCCGGAGCGGGGAAGGCTCCCTTCAGCCACAGGCACGTCCTGGGGAAGGGCCCGGCTGTGTGCCCCCGACGGGCCTGGGGGGCTCAGCCCACGCGGTGCATCGCGGGCGAGCTCGAGCACCGCTGGACCAGAGGGAGGGGAGTGGAGAGCTCTGAGCCCCGTGTTTGTTCACAACTCTGTAAGATTTACAGAGATTTTTACCAGCAGGTGGTGGAAATGCCCTCGACACGGGTGGAAATTAACTAAAGAGCGTGCCCCGAGCCGACGGGCCCACAGGGCAGCGGGTCAGGGCCACACGCCGCCCAGCTCACCGCACGGTCCTGCCCTGCAGAGCCCGCGGCCCACCCAGCGCCTGCGGCCCCGGGTGCACGGCTTTCTCCCGCGACGCGGGCGCGCTCGGGAAAACCCCGCCGCGGACCAAAGTCCCTCCCGCAGGAGCGAGCGGCGCCTCCCGGAGAGGCCAGTGAAGAGTCGCTGGGAAGGACCGAGAACAAGAGGGAAAGTCAACTGCGTAACAAGGGTGCAATTTCCAGATATTATGTGCGAGGCGGCCTCGAGACAAATATTTTTGAATTTTTAATGGAAAAATGGCATTTCTTTTATTTATTTTATATGTATTTTTGAGTGTTAACAAACAGTTCTAGTGGTAATTAGCATCTTTGTATATTTATTGAAAAGCAGCACTAAATCTGTATATTTACAGGAAAACGCCTTCGACACAGATAATAGAACAAGTCCATGTTTGTGACTCGACAGCTTCCTCTAAACACAGAGCGGAGACTCAGCAATTGTCACTGCAGCTGTTTGTGAAAGTTTGACAATAGATAAATAATGACTAGAAATCAATCTTTTCATTAAAATGCAAGAACTAAAAAATATCTAAAGGAATTTTATTATCCCTTTAGCAAGTCCAGGCCTGTCTTTAGGAAGCTCCTACACGTCCGTCGTGGCCTTGTTTCTCTCTGTGGATGCAGAAGCGTCTCTTTCATTTCACAGATGCGCGGCGGGGGCGCCCGGCCTTCCTCCGACCGTAACTCACCTTCAACATCCCCTCCTGACTTTTCCTCACTCACTGAAGGCCTGGGCTGCACACACACACACACACACACTCTCTACACACATTCACACACACACGCACACACTCTACACACATTCACACACATGCACACACACACTGTACACACATGCACACACACGTACACACACTGTACACACATTCACACATGCACACACTGTACACACGCGCACACACACTACACACATTCACGCACATGCATGCACACACTACACATTCACACACGTGCACATACACACTACACACATTCACACACACACACATTGTACACACACGCATGCACACACTGTACACACATTCACAGACATGCATGCACACATTGAACACACATTCACAACACACACACTACACACATTCACGCACACACACAGTACACACATTCACACACATGCATGCACACATTGAATACACATTCACAAAACACGCACACTACACATATTCACGCACACACACTGTACACACATTCACACACACGCACACACTCTACACACATTCACACACGCACACACTACACACATTCACACACATGCACACACTGTACACATTCACACACACGCACACACACCCTACACACATTCACACACACACATGCACACACTGTACATGCATTCACACACACACACACTGTATGCATACTGTACACACATTCACACACACGCACACACTACACACATTCATGCACATGCACACATTCACACACACACACTGTACACACATTCACACACACGCATGCACACACTGTACACATTCACACACACACGCATGCACACACTACACATTCACACACACATGCACACACTACACACAGTCACACACATACACACACACTGTACACACATTCACACACACGCACACACACTGTACACACATTCACACACACTGTACATACACTCATGCATGCACACACACTGTAGACACATTCACATACATACGCACACAGTGTACACACATTCTCATACACACACACTGTACACACATTCACACACATGCACAGACACACTGTAAACACACACGCAAACATTGTAAGCACATTCACCCACACACACTGTACACACATTCATACACATGTGCACACACACTGTACACACACATACATGCACATACACTGTAGACACATTCACACGCACGCACACACACTGTACACACATTCACATACATACACACTGTAGACACATTGACATACATGTGCACACACTGTACACACATTCTCACACACTGTACACATTTACACACATGCACACACTCTACACACATTCACACACACATGCATGCACACACTGTACACATTCACACACACTACACACATTCACACACACACATGCACACACTGTACATGCATTCACACACACACACACTGTACACACATTCACACGCATGCACACTGTAGACACATTCACTCACACATGCACACACACTGTAGACACATTCGCACACACACATGCACACACTGTAGATGCATACACACACACATGCACACACACTGTAGACACATTTGCACACACACATGCACACACTGTAGATGCATGCACACACACATGCACACACACTGTAGACACATTCGCACACACACATGCACACACTGTAGATGCATCCACACATACATGCACACA
Source organism: Cephalophus harveyi (assembly GCA_006410635.1). Taxonomy (NCBI): domain Eukaryota; kingdom Metazoa; phylum Chordata; class Mammalia; order Artiodactyla; family Bovidae; genus Cephalophus; species Cephalophus harveyi. Next base: position 444,723 of record SJYT01070675.1, on the reverse strand, counting down.
CACTGTACACACATGCACACACACATGCACACACTGCACACACACACATTCACACACACATACACTGTAGACACATTCACACACACTGTACACACATACACACATGCACACACACTGTACACATATTCTCACACACACACAGATGGACGTTCAGCCAAAGTGTTCACACTCCTTATTCTGTCCACTGCCCTGACCATCAAATGTGCTCCATGTCTAACCCCTCCTCCCCCCAAAAAATAAAACCGAAACAACAAGCAAACACAGACCATTGGCTTACATCATAGCTGTTCATTCACTGAGAGCTCTGACTTAGACATTGTCTGCGCGGGAGAATTAGCTGTGCTGCGGGATTTTCTCACAAGGAGGCGGGAACCACGGCTGAAGCGAAGGTGGATCAACATGAGGAGCCGCACGCTCTTGGCTGCTCTCAGCAGGTAAACGCCACGGCCGAGCGGGCAGCAGCGGAGAAAGACCCTCTCCGATAAGCGTCAGCAGCATCTGGGCCTGGTCCTGCTGTAGGCATGAGGGCAAAAGACAACAGAAAAAGAAGATGCTGGTTCTAAACCCACGTCCTTCCGGGGGCCGGGCCCCGGGAAGCCCCCGCTCTGGGGGTCTCTGGCATTTCTCCGTCGTTGCCATCCCACCCGCAGCGCCTGTGCCCGGGCTCGTGTGAGCGGACGCCACCCTGAGCCGTGGGGGGAGCCGCGGCGACCCTCGCACTGGAGGAGTGGGCTGACCCCCGTCACCAAAGCCAGAGTTGACGGATCTTCAGTTTCCAGCTTCCCTTAAAGGAGAAATAGAGCATCTTCCGTTTTGGAGCTGGAGACATTTCCTGCCTCTCTCCCTTTGTACCCATCTTAAACAGTCCAGTGGGGATGCTGCCTCTCACAAAGAAACTTTAGAAATGTAGCAATTCTTCGGGATCAAGCGGCAAGGCCGGGTGTGTCTGTAAGTGGGCTTCACCCTCCACCAGACGAGGTGCCCAGGGCACCCTCCGCGGCATGGCTTCCGTAACCGCTTGTCGGGTGAGCCGGCCAGGACCCTGGCTGTGGAATATGGTTCCCGTCTAGGTCAGCGTCTTAGGGGAGAGAAAAGCCCTTGAGCGCGTCTTCACAGAGGTCTCCCTGCTGGGCCTGGCGGGGGGGCTGTTGAAACTGTTCATCGGGAAACATCTCGGCTCAGGAGCGACGTGAGGCCGGGTGCTGGGCTCCCGGGACAGGCGCGTGTACACCCGTGGTGTACAGACACGGGTGGAGAAGGACAGGGAGTACAGACACGGGTGGAGAAGGACGGGGAGGTGGCCAGGTCCCCGGGGAGCCAGGTGCTCTGGTGTCTCGCTTCCGGTCCTGCTAACACTCTGCCTCCCCCCGCTTTGCAAATCTTCGGTGAGACAGAGATGATTCTAAAGCTGCTTCTACCCTGGTGGCTCCACACATCCAGGCAAGGCTCGTGAGCCAGAGGAGTTGACGCCCCCACTCCCCTCCCCTCCCCGCCGGGCAGGGCTCTGCCCACCAGCCCAGCCCGGAGCAGGGGTAAGGGCCATCCTCAGCACCACGGGCTGGCGGGAGGGGGGGGAATGTCGTCTCCCCAGGGAGCCTGGGGTTCTGTTGTCAAATGAGGGGGCGCAGTCCTGCCACCCCCAAAACTCCTCTCAAGAGGCCTGCGAGCTGTCACTGCTTCTGGTCTGCTGAGCAAAAGCCGTTGGGCCGCCATCACCAGAAGTAAAAGCATGAAGCTGCAATTCCAGCCCGAAAAGTTGCAGGATTGGTGAAAACCTAGATGTAATCTGCTATCCACACCCGAGGGGCCTCGTCACAGAAAGAGATGAGACAGGCTAGGAAAACGGCCATGCCCTTTTTGAAGAAAGCTGGCTTCCCCATTTGTTTACAGAAACGTAGCTTTCTTCAGAAATGGCAATAGACGTGGTCAATGAGGTGGTTTTTATCAAAATAAAACAACCTCGATAATAAAATCGAGTAGCATGCAAAATTAAAAGTAAGTGCCGAAATCCAACCAAAACCAAGCCCTTCAAATGAACTCGAACGCATAAGAAAACATCAGACTGGTGTAAAGTGTGGAGTTGAAACTTTCCACGATCCCTCGGGTGGTGTCCGTCACAACAGCACGGGGTCTGTGGGAGAAGCCCCTCGGAGCAGAGGCAGGCTCCAGCATAAAGTGCCGTGGGCGCTGGCATCCTGCGTGCTGTTAGTAAAGCAGAGAGACGGCCCGGACGGCCCGGCTCCGACAGCACTTTCTACGTATTTATATTTGGATTGTTGCATATTTAATGTAATGCTGTCTATTTTCTGCCTTTTAGGTGCTTAGGCGATTGTAACATTTTAACACTGCTCTGAAATAGGTGCTTTTTGTGAGAAGTTCATCCTCCAGGTTCAGACAGACTGCATTTCCCGGTAAATTTTATTTTGCAATTATTACACATTTTTTAAAACATCTTCATGCCACAAGATGTGAAGTCCAAAATATTTATGTTCCTGATTGTCAGCCTTTCCTTCTTATAGATGTCGAAGTGAAAGGAAAATAGACAACTCATTTTGTTGAATCAACACAGGCGCATTATCACAGCAAGATTATAATTCAGGTGCACAGAACCTGCATTTTCCGAGCCCAGCAAGGAAGCGAGCAGGTGCTCAGAGGCACAGCAGGCAACTAATATCAATAAAGGAGCTCCGATTCGAGTTCCAGCAACAGAGAAGGGGTCAGGCGGCCACCGGAGCGGGGGAAGCAGAGTGGAGGCCACAGTCCCAGCTCTGGGAGAAGAGCCCACCCAGGGACACGTCCGCACTCCTGGCACCCACAGGATGGAGGCGCCTCCAGTCACGGTGACCGGCTTTCTGTGCGGAGCAGGCGGGAGATGGGCGCCAGCACCCCCCTGACACCCCGTCTCTCTGCGGCTCTCGCCCCGAGCATCTCGGCCGCCCACCCGTCACCTGGCACCCCATCTCCTCCTCGTCCCGGTCCATGCTGGGGCCTCTCTTCACGGCCGTGATCCCTGTTCCAGAAACAACCGTGTAATAGGACAGAAGAGACCTCAGTCACACTCGAGGAAAGCAGTCTTCATAGTATCTAAGCTCACTTCTGAATGTACTAAACGTACGTATACTTTGAGTATAAATCCTATGTCTGTGTTGGCTTCCAGAGTCGGTCTCTAGCTTCAGCTCCACACACGGTTCCCTCCGATGAGTCAACAGCAGACCCCAGATACAGGACGTCTATGGGCTGCCGACCCAGCGAGACTGAGTTTGCAGGGCCGGTGTTCAGAGAGGAGAAAGCGCCGTGTTCACCAGCAGAGGCGTGGGCTGACCCTGACCTGGGCCACGGAGGGCCACCAGGGTGACAGGGGCGAGCCCAGGGTGTTTCCCAGGGAAGCCCGCAAGCCCCGGGCCCGCACAAGGAGGCTGTGCAGAAGTTATGAGAGTCTGGGTTTAGTTTAAGGAAATCAAGACGCTGTTTTCAGATGTGAGTCATCACAAGGCTCCCTCAGGAGACCATCTCGTCCTGAGGGCGTCTGCACGCGGGCCGCGCTCGTGGCCAGGCCGGGCCTCCAGCTGTCTGCCCTGGGGCGAGCGGCCTCCATCGCAGGCACCAGGCTGGCCCGTGAGCAGGCGGGTGTGTGCCAACTGGAGACGCAGGGCCATGTGTCCAAGTCCCGAGACAGCCTGGGGGCAGCACGGCTGGGCCTCAGCTGGCCGGCACTGCGCACCCGATCCCCGGGGCCAGGGCTAGAGAGGACCACTGCCCTGCACGGCGGCGCCGGGACCGTAGGGGACAGAGCGTCTGGGCGCGGTGCCTCCCGGGTCCTGGCCTGACGGCTCCACAGCCGATACCCCCGCGGGTGAGGACCGCCGGGGAGCGGGCACGTCCAGGCGCTCATCACGCCGCGCTCCCAGCCTCCATGCCTGCCTCTGCCCCTTTCTCCCCCAACCCCTGAGTCGACCTCTGACCCCCCACCCTCTGAGAACACAGCCGCCTCCTGGGGATGGGGCCAGGGAGGCTCGGAAGGCATCGGGGGGTGTGTCTCCACCCTTCCTAGGGGATTCAGAAGCCAGGAAGGTGGACTCTGGTCTAAGGTCGCTGCGAGGGTCCCGGGCAGGTCCAGCGCCCTGGGCGCCCGGGGTCTCGCCCTGCCGTCGACGCCGGCTGCGAGCAGCTTGCAGAGACCGAGGACAGACTCGCCGGGCCTGCCCTCCGGGCCTCGGTGCCAGTGGATCTGGGTGGGCGCTAGGCCTCTCCGCCGGGATCCCGCCACACACGGAGTCGGCAGTGCCTGGGGTCGGGGCAGCCCCCTTTGCAGGCAGCCCTGGACGCTCACAGCACTTTCCGGGTGGTGCCCACTGGCCACTGCCCCCAGGCCTGCCCGGGTCTGCAACGTCACCGCCCGCCTGGGCTCCTTCCCTGCAGACCTAGCCTGTGCTGTGCATGTGAACCCGTGCTCCTTAAGTGAAGGGAGCTGTCTGCTTTTTAAAAGAAGATGCGGAAGCTGCTCTCCAAACCTTGGAGATAACCTCCTGTTTTGTCGTGCGGCGGCAGCGGCTCCAGCTGTGTTTGCAGGTGACACACCCCGTGTCTCGACCCCACAGACGCTGATTCCGGGCAAGTGTCGGCCAGGCTTGGTCCACCGGGGCCCTCGGGGGCCTGCCCTCCCGAGTGGCCGAGGTGAGACCACCCGCCACAGGGCTGCTTTAGTTCTGTGATGTGGACAAGAGGCCATGTGAATCCCCCAATCCCTAACCCCCACCCCCAGCCCACGGGGACCCCGCTCGGAGCTTCTTCTCTTCAAAGACGCCTCTTTGCATGCGAGCTCCCCTGGGTTGTTCCCAATGCACACTCTCACGGGGCGGGGGGGCCTCCCCCGCGACCTGTGGGGCCACGGAGACCCAGGAAAACGGCTCTTCCAGCTCTTAGAGGCTCTCAAGCTTCTTAACAGGCTGCTGGCCTCTGCAAACGGAACTGGGGACATTTATCAGCATCGGGTCGACATCGGCTCGGGTTAGGTGTTAAGGCGAGCCTGGTGGATGTGGCAGGAAGGGGCCCTCGGGGCTGTGAGATTGCGAGAACCTCCCACGGCTGGGCCAGGGACTCCGGACTTTGTCTCCTGGGCCTGTGAACCCCCTGAAGCCGGAGACAAATGCCCGTGGGCCACTCCACGAGGACCCAGACGGTCAGAAAGGACGCCCCATCACCGTGCCTGCAGCCCCCGAGGCCCCCGCCCGGCCACACACGGCTCCAGGGCCACCTGGGGGGCCGCTCGGGGCTCTGCCACTGCCGTTCACGGGGCAGCTTGTACCGAAAGCCAGTCCTTTCTGACTCAGCAGACTCCAGGCCGCCTCTGGTGATTTTCGTTGCTTTAATTTAATTGACTTTAAAAGACCGGCAGCGTATTGGTAAACTCGCTCCCCGGTCACATCTCCGGGAGGGTTAACGACCTGCCCAATTACAGGAGGGGTCCCGACCTGCACCTGGTAATTAAAATTGCTAATCACCCGCAGTTATCTGGCCGGGCCTTAGAGGCTGAAGAGCCATTTGACCCTTCGCCCGCCGCGGGAACAATCTTTGCTGTCCGCCGCCGGGCGCTTGGCCCAGCTTGCCCGGCCCATTAAGGGCTCCTAATGGGGAGCAACAAAGGGCCCGCGACATCTGCGGGGGCGCAGGCCCCAGGTCTGCGGCACAGGTGCCTCGCGGGGCTGCCAGGAACGCGGGCCGGGAGACGGGCAGCAATTAGGCGGCTGTGTTTGTGCAGAGCTGGCAGCCGGCCTCCAGCCTCCCCTGGGTCCCAGCCCCCCGGGGAGGGTACGCAGGCGCCTTTTGTCCAAAAAGGGCGCTTGGTCAAAGGCCCTGAACATGGGTTTTTCTTCTCCTTTTTTTTTAATGAACCTTCTCCCTGCTCCCATGCAAGTGGAGAGGCTGGGTAGGCTTGACTTCGGCGGGGAGATGGGGGCTTTCCACTGTCACTCTGAGAGATCGTGGCTGGCTGAAGGGTGCGCAGGCCAGACGCTGCCTTCAGGCCCCCAGATGGCGGCTCCCGCCGCCCCCCGGGGTCAGCGCGGCTCCTGAAAACACACCTCCTCTGTGCAGCCCTTTTCTCCTCGGCGTTTAGGGGTGAGATGGCGCCAGTTTAGAAATCCGCGCTCCGAGTGGCCTCGACCACTTTGGGCATAAAAGCAGTGTCAGTCCGTCTATGAGCACAAGATCCCTTCCAACTCTGGTGGGTCTCAGTGCCGCGGAGAATGAGTAATTCATCAGAGGAGCTTCAGACTCATCACTGTCAGCAGCTCATCCGTGTTAGGTTAGTAACTAGCTCTCAAGAAACTGCCGCTTGTCTGGACTTCCCTGGTGGTCCAGAGGTTAAGAATCCACCTGCCAGAGCAGGGGACATGGATTGGACCCCTGGTCCGGGAGGAGTCAGCATGCTTCAGGGCAGCTGAGCCCCTCAGTCACGACTAGGAAGTAGCCCCCCATGCGGCAGCAAAGACCGAGTGCAGCCAGAAAGGCAATAACAGTAGCCGAAGCCACACTCGCCACGCCGTGCCGGCGCGCCAGGGCAGCTCACCCGCGGGTCCCTGAAAAGCTCTCAGCCTTTCTCCAACCACGTGTTGGAGGGAAACTGAACCGCCTTATAGCTCAACCAAAACAACGTAATTAAGAAACAGAGAATTCAGCACCCTTCTCGCTAAGCCACGCATTAAAAAGACTTGCAAACGTGTAAACCAAGACTATCCTCATTAAATTTAATTTCGGTCTGGAAAATATGGCTTTTCATAAAATTATGCTACTTCAGTTCAGTTCAGTTGCTCAGTCGACCGACTCTGTGACCCCATGGATGGCAGCACGCCAGGCCTCCCTGTCCATCAGAACTCCCGGAGCTTGTTCAGACTCATGTCCATCGAGTCGGTGATGCCATCCAACCGTCTCATCCTCTGTCGACCCCTCTCCTCCCACCTTCAGTCTTTCCCAACGACTGTGTTTGTGCAGAGCCGGCAGCCGCGCTGAGCAGCCGGCCTCCAGCCTTCCCCGGGTCCCAGCCCCCCAGGGAGGGGCTGCCAGGCCTTTTGTCCTGAAAGGCGCTTGGTCAAAATCCCTGAACACAGGTTTTTATATGTATATAGTTATATTTATCTTGTATGATTTATTATGATTATAAATAAATATTTTAAATTATTAGTTCTAATATCTATTATTGTAACTATGAAAGTGAAAGTCGCTCAGTCATGTCTGACTTTTTGCAACCCCATGGACTAAATAGTCCATGGAATTCTCTAGGCCAGAATACTGCAGTGGGTAGCCTTCCCCTTCTCCAGGGGATCTTCGCAACCCAGGGGCCCAACCCAGGTCTCCCGCATTGCAGGCAGATTCTTTACCAGCTGAGCCACCAGGGAAGCCCAAGAGTACTGGACTGGGTAGCCTCCCCCTGCTCCGGGGGAGCGTCACTATAGACAGGTGTAAGTCACGCAAACAAGAGCTGTCTGGTGTCTCAGTAGCTGCGGAGTGTGCACCGCTGCCCACAGGCGAAAGCATCTGAGAACTGCGGCTCCCCACCCGGAGTCGGCACCACCAGACCGCCAGTGGCGGAAAGAAGCTTATCTATGAAACAGGAGCAGACTCAGAGAACAGGCTGTGGCTGCCAAGGGGAGGGGGTGGGGAGGGGTAGACGGGGGGCTTGGGGTGAGCAGATGCGAAAGATCATATACCTGTCTCTTATACACATCTAGATGTGTATAAGAGACAGAGTTAGTACTGACTACATAGGAAGGGGCCTATGGGGCTTGGGGTGAGCAGATGCGAAAGATCATATACAGGATGGGTAAAGAACAAAGTCCACCCGTGGAGCCCAGGGAACTATATCCAACATCCTGTGATAAACCATAAGGGTAAAGAATATGAACGGGAACGCACGCCCGGGCTTCCGGGGGCTCGGTACTAACGAACCCGTCTGCCAAGGCAGGGGACACAAGAGACGTGGGTTTGATGGCCGGGTCGGGAAGATCCCCTGGATGAGGGCGCGGCAGCCCACTCCAGTGTTCCTGCCTGGAGAATCACCTGGACAGAGGAGCCTGGCGGCCACCGTCCACAGGGCTGTGAAGAGTGGGACACGGCTGAGCAACTAACACTTTGACACTTTCATCATTCATCTCGAAAGCTATTAAACTTGTAGCTGGGTTACCGGGAGCAGACTTTCTATAGAGTCCCTTCTCCCACGCCACAGGCCATGGTTTTCTCTCTTGCTGAATGTGCATTTTTCCTGCACGTATTTTACTTAAAATTCTCAAGTTTAGGGTTCAGAACGATCAGAATCTCTGTTTCCATCCTGGCCACCTGCAAAGCATTCGTTCCTTTCTCTCTTTTAAGGTCATGAGCAGGAGCAGACGTGCAGAGCCCCTCCACTCATGCACTTCCAGAGGCGTTAATAAGGCTCCTGGACCAAGAATGAAACAACAGTATTCATCCTCACCAAGAATGAAAGAATGGTATTCACTGTGCAGTTCTCATGCTAAACTGTTGATCTTCTCATCAGGAATCCCTGAAGGGAACGGGTCAACCTAGACAGTATATTAAAAAGCAGAGACATCACTTTGCCAACAAAGGTCCGTCTAGTCAAAGCTATGGTTTTTCCAGTGGTCATGTATGGACGTGAGAGTTGGACTATAAAGACAGCTGAGTGCTGAAGAATTGATGTTCTTGAACTGTGGTGTTGGAGAAGACTCTCGAGTGTCCCTTGATTGCAAGGAGATCCAACCAGTCCATCCTAAAGGAGATCAATCCTGGGTGTTCATTGGAAGGACTGATGCTGAAGCTGAAGCTCCAATACTTTGGCCACCTGATGTGAAGAGCTGACTCATTGGAAAAGACCCTGATGCTGGGAGGGATTGTGGGCAGGAGGAGAAGGGGACAACAGAGGGTGAGATGGCTGGATGGCATCACCGACTCAATGGACATGAGTTTGAGTGAACTCTGAGAATTGGTGATGGACAGGGAGGCCTGGCGTGCTGCAATTCATGGGGTCGCAAAGAGTCGGACACGACTGAGCGACTGAACTGAATTGAACTGAGGGGGTCACGTTGGCGAGGTGGCCCCTGCAGGTGAGCCCTTGGGGGCCAGGGGCGGGGTTCTGGGCAGACGTCAACGGCCCTCAGGACAGTGTCCCCAGCAGGCCCCACACACACAGGCCCCCGGGAGCCCGCCTGCCCCTGAGCAGGCACCGTTCCCACATCCTGGGGGGAAATGAGCTCGGACGTTTGGAAACCAGGTGCCGTCGGGGCTGGGCCTCCACCAGGCTGCCCGAAGGACGCCTGAGCTCGATCATCACCTCCGGGGGCTCCAGGCCGAGACCAGCCCAGGCCTGTCTGGGACCGAGGCTGTCCGCAGACCCAGGTGCCCCTGGGGACGCTGGAAGCCCATGCCCTCCGGCAGCCCAGCCGCCCTCTCATCCCTCGTCAGAGGCTGCGGGGAAACCGCTTTGCGGGAGGCAGGTGGGAGGCAATTCCCTGTGATTGATAGCACTGAATATGAAACCGCACGTACCTTACCCTGGGAGCGGGGAATCAGAGGCTCATTGTTAGTGGGGAGATGAATGGAACTTGAGATAACCTTGGCAAATGAGGCATATGTTAGCATCAGGCTTCGTCACTAAGCAGGCTATAAATTACAGGCATATTGTAAGTCCGTAAACTCTTCTAATGAATTGAATGACAGTGGTAATTCAATGCGGGACATGCCAGCTTAACCCTTTTAAGAAATTAGCCCCAGGTCGCTACGATGCTACAAGGCAAGATGCCTGCGAAGTTAGAGTTTAATACCTCCTGAGGGAGCAAGGGCAGCGAGATAGAAACATCTGATTAAGCGCTCCCGCAGGCGGAAAGCAGGAGTTCAAGGCCCCATGGGCAACTGTGTTATTCCACAGTTGATTCTTTCAGGAGTGTTTTCCTCCCTCGTCGTCTTCACTGCAGCCCTCGCCCCTGGAACGGTCACACTGACTGTACTGTACGAGGGGTAAGCCCAGGGTGCCGTGCATTTCTGCGTGATTACTGAGCGCGTGGGGGTATCTTGTGTGCTTGGGGGCCAAAGACTCAGAGACTCTCACCAGAAACGGGGGCAGAGCTCCAAACAAAGGCACCGTGGGCAGTGTCCTGCTGCAGTGATGAAGTGGAACTTATCAATGAAAATAAGGTGCCAAGGCAGCCCCAGGCACTGCGCAGCCTTTCCCGACAGGTGGGCCTCTGGTGACAGCCACGCGGGGGCTGGGACACGGCTTCAGAATGTGCTGTATATTGGAGTAAAAGTTGCACGTAGAAATAGCTGACAAATTGGGGTTGATCAAAAGAAAACTTTAAATTCAAATGGGAAAATGAAAGGCAATATGTCATGATCTAACATGTGTTGACATAGTGAAAAGCCTTCTCCATTCTTACTCAGATGGAAGTGATGCAAAGCAGCGCCCGCAGATATGCTTACTGTACGGCAGGCACCAGCCCCAGTGTTACCAAACGGAGGATTTTAAGAACAAATCGCCAGTCTGGGTGCCCTTTCCCTCTTACAGAACACGGTTATCTTGTCCGGTAGGTGTTCAGGGAGAACGTGCTTTTTATTTCCCTTATCTTGGGGCCAGCACTCTGCAGCTCTCCGCCACGGCGAGGAATTCCAAGCAGACTCGATGCCTGCAGCTCTTACCTGAGCAGATCGTAACTGGCGTCGTTTCCTCTGCCGCCAGGAGCAGGTGTCCATGGAACACTCCGTCAGACTGAACTGAAGAATTTACGCCACCAGGGAAAACGAGCGGCAATCGTAGCTGTATTTTAATATTCCAACTGTGTCTTTACTCAGGTGGTCTTCAAGGGTCTTGACCAAAAATGTCGGATAAGAGTCTGTTTTAGTAACTTATGAACTGGGATCACTAAAGAATCTGAATCATTTGCCTAGAAATCTAACTCAGGAAAACAAGCAATGAAGCTGCCGTTTGCTGTTACGTGGGAAACCATGAGCTGTGGGGTTGCTATCACTTCTCCGGGGCTGCACAGACCGTTGCATTAAACCAGACCTTCATTTTTGTCAACGGGCATCCTTTTGGGCTGTGGGCGGAGCAGATGTCTTCCTCTGGGAGGTCAGTCTTGAGGGGCGCTGGCCCGGCCGCCCCACCCAGCTTCGGGCCCCTCCTGACCGAGGCGACAGGCCTGGGTCAGGGTCGGGGAGGGAGGGACTCCTGCGTGCGGGCACCCTGGGCTGTGGCCCCGGCCGTGGCGGCAGAGCCCGCGGGCACAGCTGGTGGACGCTGCTGGATCCTGAGAGTGAAGCAGCGCTGCTGCCGTTTCAGTAAACAGAGGACGCAGCAGCCTCGGGGTCACGGCAGCCGGACGGAGCCCCCAGGGCCCAGGCCCGGGCCCAGGGAGGTCTTCCCACACTCAGGGAAGCGCCGAACTCCTTAACCCGGGGCGTCGGGGCTTCCTTAGTTAACAGCAACCTTCTGCTGTTCTGACCACTGGTCTGTCTCCGGAACTATCATCCTGAGCCTCCCTCACCTGTTCCGAGCGGTCCCGCACAGCCATGTGAGAGGCCGCGTCCTGGGCTGCGGTCCTCAGAAAGTCCCCCGCTTAAAGCAGGATCCTCGACTTCCGCATGCGTGCATGCCAAGTCGCTTCAGTCGTGTCCAACTCTCTGTGACCCCGTGGCCTGCAGCGCGCCAGGCTCCTCTGTCCACGGGATTCTCCAGGCAAGAACACTGGAGTGGGATTCTCCTCCACGCCCGCCGCCAGAGGATCTTCCTGACCCAGGGATAGAGCCCAGGTCCCTTGGGTCTCCTGCACTGGCAAGTGGGTTCCTTACCACTAGCGCCACCTGGGTTGTCTTTAAAAAGAGAAAACATTGAGTGCTTCACCCTGAAGCCCAGGCACTTACCGCCTGGCCTTGCCCCCTCCTGGCATTTTAGACCCAGGTCCCCCTGGCGCTGGCCTGCCGCGGAGGCCCACACACCTGCGGCTGACACCCCCAAGGCCTTTCCCTGGGGAGCAGGCACGGGGTGCCCACGGAGCCCACGGGGCCTTCGCACCTGCCGTGGCCGCTGTGTTCAAGTGACCACCGGGGCTGGGGTCAGGGGACATGGGCCCGGCTTGTCTAGGGCAAGCCAGTTTGAAGCCAAATATAATTAATTGTGTAAATTGGGTCATTTCAGATTAATTCTGCTAAAACCATATCATGGAATGAAACCGTAGAGGAATGGTTTTCAGAAAGAAACCAAAGTCTCTAAATATCGGGCTCATACCCAGTGCCGACGACCAGGCATCATAAGCAGGCCTGCTGAAAATGAACTCAAATACAGAGATCATGAACCACAATTTAACAATAACAAAACTTCAGTGCCGCTGCTGTGGAATCGGGTGGGGTGGGGAGGAACACTAACGTATTCTGACTCCCACCGGAGTCACACTGAAAACCTAGGAAGCGTGTGTGTTTACACCTGAGAGTGTCAGGGCAAACTGGGAGAGCAACGTTAGATCTGAGCAGAGCGAGCCCAGATGTGCAGGCGGAGGCGGACTCAGGTTTCCTTCACACTGAGGTCCCATTGGGTGCTGTTTTCAATCCAGTTCAACCCGAAACAGGCGACAGCCGTGGAGAGAGAGCCAGCTGACCGGGTCCCCAAGCCACACACGCACAGCCCGCACACACGTGTGTAAATCACAACGGCGCGCTGCACCTCCAGAATTCTAAGACAGGGCGGGGGTGGTGGGATGAAGTTAAGGAAACTGGCCAAAGTCAGCAACACCCGGTCTTTAGCTGCGCTGTGCGGGGGACTGGTCTCACCATCAGTCCTGGGTGTTCCGTCCCCCGGTCCTCAGCTCGGGGCCACGGCCAGGCCGGGCGAGAAGCGCCTGACGCCATCTGGGCGAGGCCAGCGTCCGTGTCCCCGGGGACACGCCGGCCGAGCAGATTCACCGCCTCCCGCCCTCGAGCCTGGGTCCGCCCTGGGTGGGCGCCTCTCCCAGCCTGTCGTGGGGGGAGGAGCCCTGGGAGCGTGCACAGGACCGCGGTGGGGAGAAGCAGCCTCCAGCCAGCGCCCACAGATGGCCCGGCCTGAGAGCCGCCCCCAGGCCCGTGTGGCCACCCCCCGTGTGCGCAGGGGGCTGGCGTCGCGGCTGCCGTTGTAGAAAGTCGCTCTGGCCGCGTGGAGGAGGGGGAGAGGTCCTCCTCCGGGGAGGCCACCGGGGAGGTCTCCGTAAGGGGCGCACACCAGGCTGGTCTTGCAGCAGCGGGATCCGGGTCGCTGCCCACGACCGCTATCTGCCCAGGCCCCGTCTGCCCAACCATCCTGAGTGCGGGATAGCCCGGACAGGACTCTCCTGGGGCCCACATCAGGGCAAACCGCAGGAAGGTCTGGATGCTTCGAACGGCCCGAACCTCCACACTCCCTGCCCGTGCTGATTCCCCTCCTGGGGGCTCAGACACCCGACACCTCACCCCAAACCGACCATCAGCCCCCCTCACAACCCTCGCCCCGGGCCCGCCTGGCTGCGTGGAGAAGGCCCACCACCCCGCTGGCCTCCAGCACCCAGCGGTGCCCCCCCGTGACTCACGACTGCCCGGCTCCATGGGCTCCTGAAGGCGGGGCCGGCCTCCCAGCTGGCAGCCCACCTGCCCCACACACAGACGCCCCTCCTCGAGCGGCTCCCGCCCACGGGACCTGCCCACTCCGCAGGAGCAGCGCGCGCCTGCCGGGCCATCCCACAATGCTCCCAGGCCAGAGGAAGGCCACAGGCTGCTGGAGTCAGGACAACGTCCTCTTCACACCTTCCGGAGCAGAGCTCCGAAGCTCCCGCGGCTCTAACTCCCTCCGCCAGCCGCGGCCACCCCCAGCCCCCTCCCAGCCCCTCTCCACGGGCGCAGCGCCAGCAGGCCGGCTCGCTGACAGCGCCTCTGCAGCTCTGCGTCCAGGCGTGTGTATGTTTGTGGACGCCTGTGGGTGACTGACCCACTCCAGTGTTCTCGCCTGGGGACTCCCAGGGACGGCGGAGCCTGGTGGGCTGCCGTCTATGGGGTCGCACAGAGTCGGACACGACTGAAGCGACTTAGCAGCAGCAGCAGCAGCAGTGGGTGACTGGGCATGGTTGGGCATGGTTGTCCAACGTTGTGGACGGTTGTCCCTGGCTGTGGATGGCTGTGGATGGTTGTGGATGGTTGTCCATCACTGTGGATGGCTGTCCTTGGTTGTGGGTGGTTCTATATGGTTGTGGGTGGTTCTATATGGTTGTGGAGGGTTGTGGATGGTTGTATGTGGTGGCGGGAGGTGGTGGATGAACATAGCGGCTGTCCGTGGCTGTTCTAAGGGTTTTGGAGGGCTCAGTTCATCTCGCCGACTTCAGGTGGGTGAGTCTCCACAAACACTGGAACCCCTTGGCAGCCTCCGGGGCCACAGGCTTTGGCCCAGGACCATCTGAAAGTCCCTCACCCCTTAAACTCCAACAGGCTTCCACGGAGGAGGCGCCAGTGTTTGTCCACTTAATTTTGCTCCGTTACATTTTGGTTTTTTTCAGTACATTACATTTTGAAATATGTGATGTTATTAACTAATTCCCTTTTATTACAGTTCATTTTGATTAATTTCCCATTAAGCATAACACGGGTTTTCAGGAGCACAGGTTGTTCACATTAGCGATGACTCTCATTCCAGGGAACGGAGGTTACAGCCTTTTTGTTATAAGCGTGCTGGTGCTGGCTTGACAGGGTCGGGGGCCGCACGGCCCCGCTTGGGAGCCCCTGCACGTCAGCAGCTGATAGACTGGCCTCAGGCAGGCGGCCCTGTGGCCAGTCAGCGGAAAACACACAAGCGTCCCCGTGGTAAATAGTCACCCTTCTGATAAAGCCAGAAGGCCGTCTGCACCCAAAGTTCTGCACGCTGACCCGGGCGCGGGCGCACAGAGCCGGCCGAGCGCTGGAGCTCCGACTCCAGCATCAGCGCTTTCAGAGCAAGGAGCGCCCGGAGACGCGAGGCTGAGCCGGCCCGGCGCCTCTCGTCCTTGGAGCCGCACGTCTGCCAGGCATCCGTGGGGACAGTTACGAAGGACGAGCCATCTTCTTAACCCCCAAACACTCATCGTTTTCAACCAAATGACAGCCCAAGTTTTTTTCAGATATTCTTATTAGCCTCCCTCTTGAGGACGCTTCGTCTTGAGACTTCCCTTGACTCGCCACCTCCGAGCCGCCCCCGAGGAGCCGGGACCTTGCATGGCCGCCCACGCTCAAGGGTGCCGTGGGCGGACTCCGGGTTGGGTTTTCAGAAGGAAGACTCTTGAAGCGCTTCCAGAAGTGCGGGCGGTGGGCGGGGGGAGGGTGAGGAGGCTGGGAGACGTGATGGGCTCAGCTCCAGGCCCAGGGGGGCGGACGGGTCACATTCAGAAAGCCACTAGCCGCTCGGCAGAGGGGACAATTTCTGCGCCCGTGGGGACATGTCATATCGCTAACCCTCCCAGGCTCTGCATTTTCCACAAGGGCCAGGAGGAGGTCTGACCACACGAAGGAGCCCGTCCGGCCAGGCCCGGGATCCACGGGGGACCAGCCCCTGCGAGGGAGGCTGGAGCCTGGCCAGGGAGCAGCTGGGGGCGGGAGGGTCAGGGGTCCATGGGGAGAGGCAGAGGGCAGAGCAGGGCTGCACTCTGACCCCCAAGCCCCAGAGGCGGTGCCAGGCCCACCTCGGAGGGGCCTTGGGGGAGGAGCTACTGCTCTTAGGGCCGCCAGACAGGAGGCCTGAGGACATGAACACGACCTCTTACCCCTCCTCCTCTCCCCCAGCAGGAGGACCGGGGGGATCACCCACGCTACCCCGCCTTGGATCCGCACGCCTCCCGGGGGCTGCAGGTCAGCGGGAGGGTCTCGGACGCCCGGTCAGGTGAGCTCTCCCTGGACGGTGCAGCCCCCACCCACCCTGCTGCCCCTCCACCCCCTTGCTCTGCGCCCCTCGGCTGGGCCCCTCCTGCCTTCCCTCCCTTCTCCCCCTCCTGCCGCACCCAGTGAGGGGGTGCCCATCCAGGACCAGTCAGTGCACGGGCGGGAAGGGCCCAGCCTGAGCCCCGAGGCCCGAGCTCCCCACAGCCCGCCCGGGGGGCCCCGGGGGCACAGGCACTTGGCAACCCCGGACAGCGCGTCCTGACAGGAAGCGTAACTGCAGACAGACGCGTCAGCCTAGGGCAAGCCCTGCGTTTCCTTCCTTTCCAGGGGAATTTGAAACTTCCAAGTTCAAAACAACTCCAGTGTTCAGGTTTTTATTAATTCAGACGTTGCCCCAGGATGCTAAGCCAGCCCGCCCCGGGCCGCGGGCTGTCCACGGAGTCGGGAACGTGACCGACTGCAGAAAACGCCTGTGAGGACGCGACGCTGTGTCCCCGCCACGTGGAGAGTCGGGACGGCGGGAGGTCACTGGGCCGGGCCAGGCATCTGTCCACCCGGCTTCCCAGGCTAAGGACACGGCATCCTTCTTCTCAAGATCAAAGTTAGTTTTAAAAATTTTACTCGCTTGTTTCAAATAAAAATGTGAAGACACGTCCCAACAGCGCCGCTGGTTTGAGCCTGCGGGCGATCGGGGCAGGGCTTTCGCAGGGGTCGTCCAAGCCTGGCTCCTGTGGCCCACAGACCTACGTTCCCCGGTTCTGTGCCTCCCAGAGGACAGATCCAGACGCTGCCTTTTCCTGCCCTCGCCGCCAGCCCCTGGGCTTTCTGTGCTTCAGCAACGGCATTGGCCCGTGACCTGCCAAGCATTTGGCTCGAATCCGGTCTCACGATGGAATTAGCCCTGGACGCCTCGTCCCCGTGGGAACCACGTGCGTCTCTCCTCCACTTGGTTAATGGCTCCTTCCCAACAAAGCCTCGATCGAACGGCCAACCTGGCCATCAGTGAGGTTTGGAATTAGATGCACCGAGTGTAAATCGATAGAAAGGAAATCAAATCTAAAAGGCCAGGATTATTTTTGCCGCTCGCTTTGTGCAAAACAACTTTGCATTGAACCCCGGGGCCACCTGGAGACTCCAGGACAACTCTGCCTGCCGGCTCAGGCCACTAACGTAATGAAGAAAGTTTTATGAGCAGACTCAATGACAGGTCTATTACAGGGGACCATAAATCTGGTCGGTTCACCTCCAAGAGCGACTAGATAACAGAATCAGACAATTCAGGATTCCAAGCGTTCGATTCTAAATTGAAAGTGGTAGGTGTGGGGGTGGGAGGGGGTGGGATGCGAGGACGCCCTCCAGGCACATGCATCGCGAGGACCTTTGGCAGCTTCCTCCCTCCAGGACAGCCGGCCCAGAGCGCTGGTCCTCCTCCAGCAGAGCGCACCAGGCAGGGTCCTTCCGTCGTCTCTGATGCCCACCCTGGGCCTGCATCTTCAGACTTGCCTTTATCGCGTTGGGAAAGCCGTTTTCCAACTTACTCAGCTCTTGGATAGCAACAGCCGATAAATGATTAACAGGCTGCCCCTTCCAGAAGCGTTTCATGTGACGTGGTACCCCCAGTAGCAGACGACTTTAAGCAAAGGAAGAACTCTCCAATGGTGAAAATGCAGCCCCCTGGGCCGGAGAGAACGGGCTGCGCCTCTGCGGCGGGAAGGAGCCGCGTACTGTGTCGCCATCTAGAGTTGGGTCTGGGAACTGCGGGTCCCGGGGGCCTTTCCGCGGCGGTCAGCCCGGCGCTGCCGAACACGGCTACTGCCCTGCTCGGAACGCGGGAACCGTCTCCGGCCGCCCCTCCTTCCAGTCCCAGCGCACGGGGCTGTCATGCATCCTGCATCCTGGGAGGAGCGTGGGGGCTCACAGCGGAGCGTGCACTCTGGCGGGCGGGAGCTGGGCGCGGAGGATTCCGGGGTGAAGGGAGCAGCCGCCGGGTCTCCAGGCTGCACTGGGCCAGCAAAGGGGAGCGTGGCTTCCACGCTTCCTCCCGGCAGCGGCTCGCCGCAGGCAGAGCGAGCTTACCTGGAAAACACTAGCGCGACAGAGAGAGACCCTGGCACTTTACAGAAGAGAAAGAGCGAAGTCGCCTCCTTCCCGGCATCTCTGAGGTCTGGGATGCTCTGACCGCCGCGAAGAACAGAAGAGAGAATTTCTGTGGGAAAACGGGAGAATTGAAACAAAACCTGAAAATGGTGTTAAAAAAGAAAAAAGAGAGTGTGTGTGTATTTAATAAATAAGCACAGGACAGGTCTGCGTTTTGAAAGAGAGCTCCTCAATTCTATTTTGCAAGTGAGATTCTCTCTGTGCCCAGACAAACAGCAGTAACTGATGGCCTGTGACATTTCTCCAAGAATGATTTCAGGTTAAAAAAAAAATATGTTCCATGTTAAGGTGACATTCTCACCAAATGTACAATTTTACTGCCAGTTCACACACTCAGCCAAAAATTCCCTGGAGTTAATTATACATTATCTGTACACGTGTATACACATTCAGTCTCCTCATATCTGTACACATTTTCTAGGACTTCTGCTCTGATTCTTAAAGAACCTTGACTAATTCACTTTGGCCCGCAGCTAATCCTACACCGTAGGGCTAAGTATAAAACAGGTGACATTCTCAAACGGGTGACAGAAGCGAGCAGACTGGGGACGGCTCCGTGCTCGCCAGCCGCGTGTTGTCACGTTAACTACGGGCTGTAGCACCAGTTTTCTCTTCTTTGTCGTGAGCCAGCACACTCGCCCTCCACGGGGCAAGTCTCCTGGCGACGCCGTGCCCTGCGCGCCCAGCCTCAGCCGTGCGAGTGCGCTCCTCTTGGCCTTATTTCCTTCGCCACGCCGTTTGCAGACCACCGGCAGGAAGCTGCCCCCAACGTGTGCTGGTCACAGATGAGTAACTGAAACGGTCAAGTATCAGAAAAAAAAAAATCTAGCCATGCAGATTCAATCCACACAGCGCTTAGAGCCACGGCCGTGGACAGCGTGGCTTTCTTTCAAGTGGTGACTTCAGGATCTTCTTCTGGGCGGGACCATGTGAAATGTGGGATCTCAGACCCCACCAGGGACTGGGCCCACGCTCCCTGCACTGGGTGCAGTCTTACCCTCTGGACCTCCAGGGAAGTCCCAAGGGTTTTAGAATCCTAAAGATGGCTATGAGACCCAGACATGCAGGGTCTCCAGTTTCAACTCTTAGTCACCTAGTCCCAGTAACTGTAGGACTGACAACTGTGGATCTGTGAATGCTCCCGCAGAGAATGCTGGGGTGTCAGCCAAGCTCTGCTTCCCACAGTGATGGGAGAAGCAGCAGTTAGGCTGGAGCGCACGCATGGCTGGAGCGCCGCTGCTTTAAAAGCACCTTTAAAGTTTCTTTACCCTGTTTCCCTGTTGTCTCTCTCTAGTTAATGATGTCGTTTGGGGGAAAAAACCTGCAATTAAGCTCAGCTAACAGAGGCCCTACTCCATAGCAGTGTGTTTCGCAAGGAGTGGGTCTGGATAAATATATCTAGCACATTACATCTAAGCCCTGATTGCTTTTCCTTCGAATTTTTCAGTTGATACTTAAGTCTATATAAGCAATTTTTCTTCTTTTTTGTAAAGTGATCCTGTACTCAAACCATGGTGTGTTTTGTAGAATATATTGAATTTTGCCAAAATTATTCCTTAAAGCAATACTAGGTTCTTTATCTGAATTCAAAAGACTTATACAAAACAGAACCTGCAAATGGAGGTGGTCTTCTAGGCCAATCTTTGCCTCGAGATGCTCATAGCCAAGCATCTACACCAAACAGCCACAGCCCCGCCAAACAGCGGGGTCTTACTGCAAGTGTGTGTGTGTGTGTGTGTGTGTCTGTGTGTGTGTGTTACTCAGTCATGTCCGACTCTCTGTGACCCCATAGACTGTAGCCCTCCAGGCTCCTCTGTCCATGGGATTCTCCAGGCCAGAATACTGGAGTAGGTAGCTAGTCCCTTCTCCAGGGGGTCTTCCCAACACAGAGATCAAACCCAGGTCTCCTGCCCTGCAGGTGGATCCTTACTATCTGAGCCACCACAGAAGCCCTGATTGCATGTAGAAACATGTAAACAATTGGATTTCCTGTGAAAGCAACATTAAAACATCTTCCTCTCAGAAGACACGGCCCATGTAGAGACAAGGAAAATGAATGGACAGATGGGTGGATAGGTGGATGGATGGGTGGACGGATGGATGGGTGGATGGGTGGATGGGTGGATGGATGGGTGGATAGGTGGATGGATGGGTGGGTGGATGGATGGGTAGATGGGTGGATGGATGGGTGGATGGATGGGTAGATGAGTGAATGCGTGAGTGCATAGATGGATGGTGGATGGGTGGATGGGTGGATGGTGGATGGGTGGATGGATGGGTGGGTAGATGAGTGGATGGATGGATGGATGAATGGGTGGATGGGTGGATGGGTGGATGGCGGGGAGATGGGTGGATGGATGGATGGGTGAATGGATGGGTGGATGGGTCGATGAATGGATGGATGGGTGGATGGGTGGTTGGTTGGATGGATGGGTGGATAGGTGGATGGATGGGTGGACGGATGGATGGGTGGATGGATGGGTGGATAGGTGGATGGATGGGTGGGTGGATGGATGGGTAGATGGGTGGATGGATGGGTGGATGGATGGGTAGATGAGTGAATGCGTGAGTGCATAGATGGATGGTGGATGGGTGGATGGGTGGATGGTGGATGGGTGGATGGATGGGTGGGTAGATGAGTGGATGGATGGATGGATGAATGGGTGGATGGGTGGATGGGTGGATGGCGGGTGGATGGGTGGGTGGCTGGCTGGATGGGTGGGTAGATGGGTGGATGGGTGGATGGGTGG